>JAIPRM010012180.1:0-12299 GCA_025469315.1 Stegophylla sp. TES_Ste_2020 | reverse complement strand
TTCCTTTGTTCAGAATCGTTTTACTGAAGAAATGATTTATCTTTTCTTTAAAATTTAATACGCCCGTCAAGAGAATACCACCCGTCGTGCGAAGTACACCCATCGTGCGAAGTATGTCCGGCTTTTTTTTTTTGTTCTTTTGAAGGTGGAGGGAGGTCCGTGGTAAAAACTTTTTGTTCGAAACGGATCCAAGTATACCGGAAAAGGTGAAGAACCTGTAGTCGGAGTGGATTTTCTGACTTAAAATATTTCGGTACACCGTGTCTAATACACAGACGACTTAAGTGTATCGGCGCTGGGGTTGGTGACAAACGACGTTTGGAAAAAAATCTACCCCCGAGAATAAAAGTGATCGGGGGGGGGAGGGGGAAAAGGTATTCAGCGACGACGCGCATATTATAATATTAACAATGGTCGGGGAAAACCGATTCTGTCGACCCGTCGGCCAGAAACGAGCGTAGGTACGGAAACTTATTGGAAAAACGAGAATAGAGCTCGTCGGCGGGCACGGACAAAGCCCGCGACGGACTGGGAACGCGATAAGTGAGATGGGCGAGAGAAAAAAAAAGAATAAATAATAATATTGTCATAAAATTGGATTTTGATTAAAAATTACGTGTCGCGGACGTCTAGTTCAAAACGTAAAATTACTTTGCGCGCGATTTTTAATTAAGCGTCTCTGGGGGAATAATGTAAAAAATTACCGAGCCCCGATAAAATACGCGTATAAAAACAGTTAATATCGACATCGATCTCTCAAATAATTTTAAATGCGCGTAAATTATTTATTTATTTACAAGTAATATCCCACGGGGGGAGGGGGGAAATATAGAGTTCGATATAAATAAACAATAATATTATGAGATGAAAATAAAAATATTTCAACTCGACATCAGAGTATCAAAGCAAACATAAAAAATTATCATATGACATAATATAATATCATATATATTTTTTTCCAATCCAAAGGTTTTATTTACAACTCCAATTCTCCATTTTGAACAAACATTCAACCTTTTCGTAGAGTTCCTTAAACGATTTGACTCTTTCGTCTTATTTAATTTGTCATAATACATGATTTTGTCTCTTTAAATTATTTGTATTTTCGTAAAAAAAAAAAATATTGACATTCAATACTTTAATAATACAAAATACATTTATTTTAGATTCTGAGCTATGTAAAAAAGCTAGTGTTTTTAAAATGATGTTTATTATATATATTTTTTTTCCTATTATCACTTTTTCGTATAGAAATAATTGTATAGTCTCGATCAGCATTTTTTTTTAAACCGGATTTGCCTCTAGTTGGTATATTTTAGAGAGGTCATTTTTTGAATTCCTCAATTTTTCATTTTTTTTTCTTTCTTCCTTTTTTTTTTTTTTTTTTTTTTGTGGGAAGAGGAGGGGGAACTACCGAAAACTTGACAAAAAAGACTAGGAAATCATCATTATTTAATCCAAACTTTATGAAAATTTAAACATAGATAGGCAAATAATATGAGGAAAATTTCGGCTTCATAAAAAATTTTAAAAATATGAAAATTTTTTTAATTTTAATTATTTATTAGATAAAAAACAAAAATAAATAAAATTAAATAAAGCATATACAAGAAAGCCGAAAATACTTCGCACCACGGATATTGTTCTCTCTTTGGGTCCAGATACTCTTGGTGAGTGTGTTGAAAATGACGAAAATGATTATTGTATTTTATATTATTAACTTTCTCCGTTCAAAATCGCCTTATTGAAGAAATGATTTATCGTTTCTTTAGAATTCTACACACCCACCACCAAGAGTATCTGACCAGAGGAACGAAGAATATCCGCGGTGCGAAGTATGTCCGACTTTCTCGTCTATACTTTATTTTACTTAACTTCACTTTACTTTTTTTATTTTTTATATGAATTTACGTCTATTTACGTCTGCATTCAAAATATCGACGATAAATTATTATAGTATCCACTCGGATACTGTTTTCCTGAAATTCATTTCCCACATTCTTTTCCCCTGGTAGTTATGACAAATTTTATGCAAATTTATAATATTAGGCGTATATATGCTAAAGGTAATATTTCTCAGAACGTTAATGTCTTTGTTTGAGCGCACAATAATTGTTCGGTATGCGCGTATCAGTTGCACGGAATCCGTAAATGATTCGTCGTGACCCTAATCTCCAATTCGAAACCACAAATTGAAGTGGTCGCAATGCATTAGGGGCGGATTGGACCGCCGGGAATTCGGAAATTTTCCCTGCGGATCGTATTCGTCGAATATTTTTTTTTTTTTTTTTTTTAAACAGTATTTTGTGATGAAAAACACTAAGAAGATTATTTTGATAGCAGACAATGAAACATGAGTAATTGTTGAAAAGTCATACGAACTGTGTAATCCGTTATTACTATATATAATTGCATAATTACTATTTATATAGGTATCGTAACACATACGTGGTAACATCAACCCTATATCATCAATCTGGGTGGCTTAGAACAATTTTTACTTTTTCACACAAAAGCACACGGTTTCACACACACTTCAGAAGAATATAGATTGAGAAAATATGGATTGAGAAAAAAAAAACAAATTTTTGAATTCAATTGCAGTAAAAATAATAAATGAAAAATGCTTGATTCAAACCCAGATTACATTTAACCCATTGTGGAAGAACACTTGGAGTGCTAATATTTTTAAAATAAAATATTTTTATATTTTTATTCGCTAATTGCCCTACGTACATTAATGACTACTGTCTTAAAGATTTCAACTGTTTCAATAATAGTTTTAGTCATTTTTTAAATTTAATATATTTTTACGAAATACTTTGACTTACGATGTACCTTCACATGGGTAGAAATTAGAGAGAGGCTTAGCCCATTCCTCATTTTTTTTAGGTTTTACATAATGGTGTATTATAATTTTTCCAAGTCGAATATTTGAAGATAAACAGCCTTTTTTTTTTCTTCAATAATGACAGTTTATCATATAAAAGGAAATTATCGAACATGTAAAATAATTTAACTTTGACTAATTTCAAAATAATAAATATGTCCCAAAGTGTAAATGTCACAATTCGAGCACTAGTGCTTTACAACAATTTGTCTTATAAATATAGAAAAATTCCTTTACGATATATTGGTATGTTGTTTAGAAGTTTTCAATTGTTAAACATTAACAACCGAATTGTTTTTTATCTACAAGCACGGTTAAAACTGCTATATCATTTCATGAAATCCGTGATAAGGTAAAAAACAAATTAAATGAGGCTTTTTGGAGACATTAACTTTTCTTAAAAATATATGAAAATCACATTTCGTAGTACATTGAGATTGTGATACTAAATGCAGACACTTTATGTTAATAGAAATTGAAAATGATTTCTAAACGAATTATAGTGAAAACACGAGCTGTTGAATAAAATAATTTTAGTGTTAACATAAATCTTAAACTTTTTATAACAAACGAAATGTTCCAATAAAATTCGTAATTAATCAAAATAATCATTTTCATACGTTTTCAGCTAATTATTAGCAGGTAAATAATTATAAGTGTCGAATTTTTTTTATTTATTTATTTTTTTTTTAACCTAACCTAACCTAACGCGCGAGTCGGTACAATTATTAATGATTCTAAGCGAATCGATCGATCGACGACAAACATATTACTATTTACGATTTCTGAGAGTCTTGGTAGAAAAAAAAAAAAAAATACAAAAAAAAAAAGGTTTGTCCCCAGCGGGGGATGGCGGAAAGTCGCATAATTTCGTGCTCGACAGAAGTACAGCGGCAGACGGCTTCACGTCAGTATACATTTATATAATATATACTTACGCATTTTCCGCCGAAACACCGATATACGGCAGTAAGTTTGAAAAGGATAGAATTTTGCGCGCGCGAAGAATATTACGTTCGCGTCCTGGCGGACACATTATACGCGAGTTTATGTTCGTACTCAAACTTATATAACGCACTGTCTCCATATATATATATAGTTTAGACGAGGATTACACCACCACCACCATCGAGGAACGCGAATTCGAATTTATTTATGTTTGTTAAATCTCTTTCCGTAATGATTTGTCTCGCTCGCGCAAATTAATTTATAATAATAATGTACAGGATGTGTCCCCGTGCGATTTGACAAATGCAATTACTTTTGTTCTGTTAAGTATTTTTTACCACCTTTTCAAAAAAAAAAAAAAAAAGAATTAATAAATACATAAATATTACTACAACATTGCACTATATATATTATTTTTATTTTTATTTCCAAATTTAAAATTTTACAAGTACCACAGTTTTAGAAAGAATTCAAAAAAGTAATTTTGTGAATTTAATTTTTAGAAAAATATTGATTAGTAAATGTTAATCCGTTTATTATAAGTTTACGAATGATTTAATAATTTTGACAAATTAATACGTATTTGATAAAATTATTCGATATTCGAAAACCTTTATTAGAGATTTAAACACAATAATATATATTTCTAAAATTCAGATTTACAAAATGGCCGTTGGGAATATTTTCTAAAACTGTAGTATAAAATTTAAAATTTTAAAATTTGGTTCCTAAAAAAAAAAAATGTTGCGTTATTGCTGTAGCGCCATTCTGCAGAAATCATTTTTCAAAAACAAAAAGCAAACAATTATTATTAACAGAACAAATGTTACTGCATTTGTCAAAACGTAATACCCTTTATATCCATTTCGTATTATGATTTTTTTTTTGATATAAGTATTGATTTTTAACCGAGCAGTATAATAAAATATGTTTTAGCGTTTTCTCACGTCACCTGCGCACTTTGATTTTGTCTTTTTGACACACACACACACACACACAAAACCGCGGTCACGTCCGATAAAAAATATATAATTTACATTAATACGCGTTTCGGTCGGGCTCGTTTTTACCGTAATTAATTTACGTGTACCCGTAAGTTCTTTTTTTTTTTATATAAATCGACCGTGACGTTCCATTAGTCAAAATACGCGTCACGACTCGCATAATTTTGGATTTGTAATTAACCGTAATTTGATGTGATGATAATACGTAATAATAATAATAATAATTATAATGACCGAGTTATAAACTGCGTTTTCGTTTTCATCAAGGTGCGACGACGCGGCGAACGAATAAATTCGGACTGAACTCGTAAGTACTACTACTGTGGCGGTGGTGGTGGTGGGGGGGAGGGCGGCGACCGGGGGTAGAAATTAAACCAGACCGTTGCGTATGGAAGGCGTTTGAAAATTATCGACCCCAAAGGTATATTAAAACAAGTCTTCTAATAGGCAGATATTAGTTTATTTCGGTATAAAAGAATTACAGACCATTATATTTCTGCGACTTAAATTAAACGCGCGGCCTTATATAACGTACAGTACCGCCGCCGTGACGTCATCGTAGGTATGCACGGAAAGGTTTGATATTATCGTGGTGTAAGTCGGCGGCGAAATTGAGGATGGAAGGAGCCTGAGAGGCCTGGGCCCCTTCTTTGACCCTGAATTATACAAGATAATCCACTGAGCCCGTTGTTCGCCCGCTTTTTTGGCCGTAAAAATTCAAATATTTGAATTTTTTTTTTTGGAACGTTTGTGTAAAAACCGTATTCTCCATAACTTTTATTTTTCACGTTACTGTGGTCATATGAGAACCTCTTCTTTTTCAAATATCAACCCTCTATTACAGTGGTTCCCAACCTTTTCTATTCTACGCCCCTTTTTGTAGATTTTCAAAAATCTTGCGCCTCCCTTCTCTTATAAATGAAAAAGCCGGACGTACTTCGTACGACGGGTGTACTTCGCACGACGAGTGGTATTCTCTTGACGGGCGTATTAAATTTTAAAAGAAACGATAAATCATTTCTTCAGTAAAACGATTCTGAACGAAGGAAGTTAATAATATAAGAAAAAAAAAATTTTCGAAAAATGTCCAAAATTTTTTTTCACATATTCAAAATTTTCTTGCGCCAAAATCTTTTTTATAGGATTTTCTATCTATGTTTAAATTTTCATAAAATTTGGATCAAAAAATGATGGTTTCCAAGTCGTTTTTGTCGAATTTTGGGTAGTTTTTTCAAAAAAAAAAAAATTGAAGAATTGAGAAATTCAAAAAATGACCTCTCTAAAGTACAATCTTGAGGCGAATCCCGTTTCAAAAAGTTATTGATCGAAACTTTTGGAACAAGTATTTCTATACGAAAAGTTGTACAGTGAACAAAAAAAAAAAAAAATAATAAACATTATTGTAAAAACACTAGCTTCTTCACTTCGCTCAGAATCTAAAATATTATTAATAAGGAAAATAAGTTTTTTTCTGTAGTAACGATGACGTAACCGTATTCTTATTATTAATATTTCAAGTTCGTCGTTCGATAAATCATTTATTCGATTGGAAATAAATAGATAAAAAATATATTTCGGGGGCTCCATCGAAAATAAAATCCTAAATCCGCCGTTTGTAATAAGTGCGTATTATTGTTCTCGAGTTAGATACCGCCGAAAGACGAATAATAAAAAATACATCTGGCAAAAAAATAACGCGGAGACCTTCGTTCGCTCGCGCACGCGTTATGTATCGTGTGCGTTTTCGTTTTTTGGTATAAGAAATAACTTTAAATCTCTTTTCGACATCATCCGAAAGTTATTGTGTTTCGATTCCGTTCTGGAATATTGAAGAATCCAATAACAGTAGTCATCATATCGGCAAGAAGAGACGTGCCATAAAAGTTCCGGTAATGCGTAGCATCTGGCTGTTCTTTTAAAAAGAGAACTTTGATTGTTTTCGGTTTAGCATTTGGGTTATCATTGGCGGCCGTCTTTAAGTCACCGGGACTCGTTTTTAATACATTTTTTTTTTTCTCACAACTCTGCGGGAAAACGGAAATATCGCTTAGGGTCGGGGAGGGCCCAACACTGGTGGAAATGTGAATAGCTCACAGTTGTGTAGAAAAAGTGTTGAAAATATTATATTCTCAGGAAACGCTTAATTCTCATTGGTATTTGAAACGTTTAAAATACGAGTAAAATTTCAAAGTTTTATGAAATTAATAGACGTTTCTTTCTTTTCCTCGGGAGAAACCATTTGAAATGGGGGGGGGGCGTTGTGAGGGTGTATACATTCGCATCCACTAGATGTTAAACGATTTCTCAGTGGGGTGGCTTGAGCACGAAATTAAGAATCTAACATCAGTGATACGTTTTCTAATCTAAATAAACAAAGTTAATACAATTATTAATTAAAATATTAAAAGTGAATTGCATTTTAGAATCTGAGAAGCTAGTGATTGAACAATGAATAATAATTATTTTTCCATTTATGTATCTTAAAATATCAGGAACTGATGAGATGATACTCTAAGGAGATCGATTTCCGAATTTTTCAATAGTTTTTCTGAAATTAAAAAAAAAAAAAACTACACAAAATCTGACTAAAACGAATATCGAAAAAACGATGAATTTAATAATTATGACACTTAAAATATAGTTAGAAATTAGAAGGGTAAAAAATTTGGAAAAATTTGCTTATTGAATTATTCTTTCAAATTTTTTTAGTATTTTTTTCTTCAAAATTTCTTTTTTACCCGTAGACATTTTTTTGGGTGGATTAATTTTTACGCAAAAATTTTCTATTCATTTATATATGTATAAATTAAAAAAATCTGAATTTTCAACCAAGCTTTTCCCGACAATTATAAATTGCATTTAAAACATTTACAGGACAATCAAGTCGATTACAAATGATACATTTTAACGAACTATTATATTGTTTATATTGCTGAATTTACGAGTATATTTAACGATCAAGGGCAGACGATAAATAATATAGGTCAGCAAATGGGAGAGAAAAAAAAAGGAAGAAACAGAACCTTGTTAGCAGAACTTTCCGTCGGAATTTCCGTTTACAACAATCTTTATGGGATCCCGATTTACGGGACAGAGGTTTTTCCGAGGTAGCACTTACACCACGGCGCATAGTTTATAGCGGTGTTTCCATTTTAATGATATTCGCACTTTCCTTTTTTTTTCTCTCTCTTCTGGATGGACTTGTGTCTGACTAGAGGACAACTGAGATTGTTTATTATTTTTTATATAGGCAATGGGTATTTGTAAAAACACGCATTGAATACACTGCTAATTAAAACGTAACTTAATTTAAAAATGTGGGGGGGTATATTTAGGAATGTTGTCCGGGATGGGAAGAAGGGTAATTATACATATGATTGTAATTTTTAATACTATATACCTACACGAATAGGATTTAATTATTGTGTGGAGCTGCTGTTAATACTACTCTCTTTGGGTCTTACCCCCCGTGATGATAAAAAGGAGAAGGGAGAGTAGGAGTGGGAAAAGGAAGATTCTAATGTACACTACTTTTTGTTTCTGATGACACTATTGAACTTTTTCAACAGTTTTGTTCCAAACATTGTTGTTGTGCTGAATGGATCACCTTACCACTTCACCATTCCCTTTTCCCTACCTATCCCCCTTCTAATCACATTTCCATTCTCCTTTCCACTAACCTTTCGCTCCTTCTTTCCAGTCCCCTCTAATTTTTCCACCCCCTCCCACGAGTGAGCTCATGTCATCCACTTTCAATTTTTGGAAAGAAAGGAAGAAGACGTTCCAATGTATTGTATCATAATTTTAATTTATGTATAATATTGTTTAATATTAAAAATTAATTATTTTCTATGAATTAATTTTTTTAATCATACATTGAACAATTAATTAATGTTCTCTGTAAATATTTTATATTAAATGTTTTATTCGAATGTTTAATTTTCAATGTTAATTGAATAAAAATGAACATTACATCAGAAATATTATCTTTTAAATATTAATTTGTTTTACTGCAATAACATTGGAAACAAAATATTTATTTATACATTTAAACTAAATATTTATCAACGATTATCATTGGAAATTGATACTTGGGATATACACGCACTAACTTAGATTATTATTTTTGTATCCAAAAAACAACTCTACGAAAGGAATTCCATAAATCGTCCTGTATAATATTATTGTGGTTAGTATAAACGTTCCGTAAAAATAATTATCAGTTAGCATATATTTTTCTCCATTAATTAAAATGTTGTCATAGTATTTTTAAAAACCCACACACACACACACATACATGGAAAGAGTAATTAATTAAAAGTGTAATAGATGTTACGTTCAATAATGTTCATTTTTGTGGGAATAAACTCACGAATACTTTTTATTTAAACGAATAATATATTAGGAGACAAAAAACACGAAATTGTTCAAACTCTTATAAAAATTGAAGTAAAATTATAACCTACATATATTAATTTGTCACTAGATTGTACAAAGACCGCGATCCTTAATACA
Source organism: Stegophylla sp. TES_Ste_2020 (assembly GCA_025469315.1). Classification (NCBI taxonomy): domain Eukaryota; kingdom Metazoa; phylum Arthropoda; class Insecta; order Hemiptera; family Aphididae; genus Stegophylla; species Stegophylla sp. TES_Ste_2020. Next base: position 2,942 of record JAIPRM010012180.1, on the reverse strand, counting down.
TTACCTATATTTTAGATTTTTTTACAATAATATTTATTTTTATAGTTTTTTTCCAGCGATTCCTTTTTAGTATACTAATATTTCTTTAAAAATCTTCGACTAACAACTTTTTAAATCACAATTCCCTATGCATGGTATTTTTCGGATAGTTTTCACAAAATTTAGGAATAACTATCCAACATTTGATAAAAACGACTTGTAAGCTATCTTTTTACAATTTAAGCTTTAAGAAAAATAATATGAAAAATGTTTTGGCGCAAGGATATGTCGAAAATGTGAAACAAAACATTTTTGGACATTTTTTTCTACCACTTTTTTCTCATCAAAATTATTATTTTCCTGTTCATTAGTGGCATATAACATTGGCCTAGCATAATACATTAATTTTAAGTGTAATCATCTTACATAAACTGGAGTTCTACTCTTTTTCTTGAAAAAATGATTTATCGTTTTATTTTAAAATTTAACACGCCCGCCAAATGAAACCGGAAGAGCGAAAAATACCCATGGTGCGAAGTATGTTCGACTTTTCTAATTGAAACTACGATTCACTTGTATTTCAAAAACAAAGATTCTGAAAAACTCTGGCTTTTCTTTTAACCGTGATTTTAAAATTTTGTCAAATACGAAATTGTCAATGTGGTCCACACGAATGTATAAATATGTTTTTATACGGTAATAAAATTATCGTACTTATAAATAATATTGTATCATATTATCGAACATTATTGGAAAAATGACGAAAAGCACAGTAGGTTTATTTGCCATTGTGGAGTTTCTTATACGTAGCAGCTTCTGGTACAATATCGATTTAATTTATTACCCACGACCGTGGAGCATTAAGTTTTCATTAAACGTTGTTCATACTTAATACTATGGTTAGGAAAATGATGCACTGAAATCCTACATTAAAGACATTAAAAAGTTTCAAATAATGCACTACGGAAAAATGTTGTTAAAAAATAACTTGAAAATGTAAATGTTTAGCTGAAAATTGTTTTTAATATCGAAAAATATAACGGTTTTTCATGAGTTCGAACAAATTAATTCTTAGAACATCTAAATCATGATACGTAGTTTTAAACGTTTTGTTTTAAAACGTTTAAACATTATATGTTTTATATATATAACTTTTATTATTTAAAATTAAACATTATGTGTTTAAAACAAAAGTTTTAAACAGAATTTTTAAAACATGTTTTTTTCACCCTGTTTACAATTATTTATTTTTAATAATCTTAAAATATAAAAAAATCCCTCATATTTTATTTTAAAATCAATGTTTATTTATTTATTTTTATTTTTGGACTTGTTTATAAAAATTAATTTTATTAATTATTATGATGTCGCTGGTTAATGGGTATCATGAAAAGTATGAACAACTTCAAAAATAAACAATGGAAAATAATAATATTAATTAATATATTAATGATAAAATACTAGTATTGATAATATTTCCTATTGTCATTAAAAAGTTAATTATTATAATAATTTTTTTTTCTTTTTGTACGTTTTTAAAATATTTTAAAACTTTTTAAAACATGTTTAAAACAAGAGAAAAAAAATGAAAAAAAATCCATTTTGCTTAAAACCGAAAAAACAAAGGAAATTAATAAAAACTGTTTTTTTTTTTCCGAATCCTGACCTAAATACAATTAAATATTTATGTAAAGCGAAAAAATAATAAAAATGTTTTATTAAAAACTATAGGTACTGCTGTTTAGTATACTTTTTAATATAAATGCTCTTTAACAATATAATATTAAGTATAATTTTCTTTTTGTTTAGTTTGTTTTTTTTTTTTAATTATTGTTTATTTTTAATAATTTTATTTTAATTTGATAAATATATTCCTTATGAATGTACCAAAAACGTGTGGAATATCCCAAAATAAAAAATTAACAAAAACCAAACGTAAAAGCCAAAAAAAAACTGACGCTAAAGTGACAAGCATTAATTCGTGAAAATCATAAGAAATGCAAAAGGAAAAAGGAAAAGAAAAAATGAAAAAAAAAAAACATTTTTATTCGAACCCTGCGATGAATGAATCTGATTTTGAGTATGAACATATACTTATTGCAGCTCACTGCGTACAAAAATACCGGAGGATATAAAAAAAAAAGCGACGCGTAATTAAACAGTCATAATCCACACTCGTCAATATGCCCGGCGTTAAAATGCGCGCGTAAAGCGCGTGGGCGATTCCCGAGTGGAGAGTGGATTAAAAAAGCCGGACATACTTCGCACGATGGATGGGATTCTCATGACGGGTGTATTGAATTTTAAAGAAACGATAAATAATTTCTTCAATAAAATGATTCTGAACGAGGGAAGTTAATAATATAAAAAATAAATGAGGAATGTCCAACATTTTTTTTTTCACATTTTCAAAATTTTCTTGCATCAAAATCTTTCTTATGTTATTTTCTATCTAAGTTTAAATTTTCATAGAATTCGGATCAAAAAATTTATGGTTTCCGAGTCGTTTTTGTCAAATTTTGGGTAGTTTTATCCAAAAAAAAAAAAAAACAAAATTGGTGAATTGAGAAATTCAAAAAATGACCTCTCTAAAGTACAATCTAGAGGCAAATCCGGTTTCAAAATGTTATTGATCGAAACTTTTGGACAAGTACTTCGAAAAGTTGTACACAGAAAAAAAAAAGCCGGACATACTTCGCACGATGGGTGTACTTCGCACGACGGGTGGTATTCTCTTGACGGGCGTATTACATTTTAAAGAAACGATAAATCATTTCTCCAGTAAAACGAATCTGAACAAAGGAAATTAATAATATAAGAAAAAAAAAATTTTTCAAAAAATGTCCAAAAATTTTTTTCACATTTTCAAAATTTTCTTGCGCCAAAATCTTTTTTATAGGATTTTCTATCTATGTTTAAATTTTCATAAAATTCGGATCAAAAAATTATGGTTTCCGAGTCGT
>JAIPRM010012179.1:0-12299 GCA_025469315.1 Stegophylla sp. TES_Ste_2020 | reverse complement strand
TCACAAATTTTGGGTAGTTTTTTCAAAAAAAAAAAAAAAAAATTGAAGAATTGAGAAATTCAAAAAATGACCTCTCTAAAGTACAATTTAGAGGAAAATTCGGTTTCAAAAAGTTACTGATCGAAACTTTTGGACAAGTATTTCCATACAAAAAGTTGTACAGAGAAAAAATAAATAAACATCATTGTAAAAACACTAGCTTCTTCACTTCGTTCAGAATCTAAAACTAATTTTCATATTTAATAGAAAATATGAAATGTATATCTCGAAATTCAGTAATATAATTATAAATGTTCTATTTATATTGCAATATACGAGTGTAAATATCAATAAAGAACACAATATATAAAACAATAATAGATTATTGTATTCGATTGTGTATTGAATGATTAATTAGATAACCTTACAATACTTTTGATCCGGTACTATAGATTTAGCCTAATAAAATGCTGTGGCATCGCAGTTGTTGTTATTTATTTATTTATTCATTCATTTTTTTTTTCAATGCAAATCATTTTTGTTTTCTAATGTACAATTATCATTTGTTTTAGTGATTTTAATTACCATTAAGTTAACCCGCGGTAAGTAATTTGATTTATTCGAAAATTCGCCTTTAGATTTAAAATTTTAATTTTATTCTTATAATATTATTTTTTGAGTATATAGAAATTTGTTTTTGTTTTGTTTTATCATTTATCATTTTTTTTTTTTTTTTTTTTTTTTGACGCGTTAATATAAATAGTGTATACAGTTGCATTAATAGTGTGTCTAGCTGTTACATAACTGTATATATGTTATAAATGTTACATAACTTAATATGAAAAGAGTGTAAAAAAATACATAGTTAAGAAGTCATAGAAAAAAAATAATAAATAAAAACTTCCTATCAGGAAAATATTAAATTTCATTTAAGCTACGATACATAATATCAGCTATTGTATCGGTTTCAATTAGTTCCCGAGTTCTCTAATTTATTGATATACAGTTTGCGGATTCCTTCGCGTTTTACAAGACGTTTGAGCCGTTAACGTCCAACTTCGAAGATCTTCGGAGAGGTCTACCGTCATCAAGGCGGCGATGCGGTATAGTTCCGTTGTCGATCGTCGGTTGTCGATGTTCTTTGGGCAAAAGTTTTGTGCGGTAGTGTCTTATAAAATAAATGAACAAATAATATTGTTGTAATAATTAGAATTTCGGTTTCGAAAACAAAACCGCGATGGGTTCGGAAATCGCCAACACAACAACGGTTTTACTGTGGGACATGTTCTACTTAGGTAATCCTCGCCGATACATGTTCAAGGACGTGAAACACGTACCGCACATATACGCACAGGTAAATCGGATCTACGAGACGTTGGATTAACGCGAACGGTTTTTAAAACGATATATTATAAGGTATTAATAATAATGGACTGAAATTTTTTAAAAACCTTCAAAATAATAATAATAACTTTCATTAACCCGAAAATAATTACATTTTACAGTGACGGTGATTATTGTGTGTGTCTTAATTGAATTCAATTTTACAATAATATATATGAATACAGAGGTAACCAAGAAAATATGTATAATATAGGTGTGAAAAGTTTATATAAATAAAAATGAAAAAAAAAAAAAAAAATGTTATTTTAATAAGCTTTTTTAAAAAAAATATAAAATATTTTACGATTTTTAATTTTAATACGAAACAAAGTAAAGTAAAGTATAGACAAGAAAGCCGGAGACATAGTTTTCTTCACACGGAAATTCTTCGCTCCTCGGGTCAGATACACTTGACGGGTGTGTAGAATTTTAAAGACGAGATAAATCATTTCTTAAATAAGAAAATTCTGAACGAAGAAAGTTAATAATATAAAAATATAAAGAACAATATAATAGTTGTAATTTTTAACATACCCACCAAGAGTATCTGACCCGAAGAACGAAGAATATCCGTGGTGCAAAATATGTCCGGCTTTCTTGCCTATACATTACTTTACTTTGCTTAATTTTTTTTTTTTTTTTTTTTGTTCAGTAAATGAAGGGAAAAAAATTTTTAATTAAATTTTAAAATTTTACATAAAAACTTAAATTAAACAAAACAATATGCAATGGACGAAATTGATTGAATATTTGAAACAAATAACGTGGAAATGCAAAAAAAGCATTGAAAAATAAATAAAATAAAATTAAGTACAGTAGAGTCTCGCTAATCCGGACTAGATGAGACCGGGACTCTGTTCGGATTATCGAAAATCCGGATTAAACGGAATGACGTCTTTTTTTTTTTTAACTTACTTATGTGTAAATATTTTTCAAAAAAAAACACCTCATTTATATAAATTCAAAATGTATGTATTGATTTATAATTTTACATTACACATTATATTTATTATACTTATATCAATACAACTTTATAGAAAATCAAAGAAAATAAGACTGAACACTGAACTCACTTGAAAAACTCAAACTCTTGAAAAACATAAGTACTAAATATAAATTGTTCAGATTAGCGAAACTCTACTGTATTCTAAATTGTTATGCAGTAAAATAAATTTGTGTCTTGGTTAGCAATGTATGGTACTTGAAGAAAAAAAAAAAAAAAATACAAAATCTTTATGAAATTGTATTATTTTATTTTAGGCATGGCCATATTTCTTGACTTTGTTGGTACTGGAAAACGCACTGAGACTGTGGCAGAGAAAAGATTTACTCAGGCTCAACGACAGCGTTACGTCGATTAGTCACGCCATTTTACAGGAATGTGCCAAGTACGTAATTGATGATGATTAGTATTATTATTCATAATCCGCACGATAGCAAAATGTGTGATAATTGTATGTTGGTCAGATTTTTGTACAAAGGATCGGAACATTTTCTGTACTTTTGGATTTATAACAATTACAAGATCTGCGAATTGCCTTGGGATTCCGTAGTGTTTTGGTATTGTGCAGCGGTTGCGGTGGACTTCTGTTACTATTGGATGCACAGAGCCAGCCACGGTAACACACAGGACTCTTATCTCGAATAAATATGAAATTAAAAACTTTATTAAACCGAGTTTGGATTTTAAATAGAAATTCACATTTTCTGGGCTCAACACCAGGTGCATCACAGTTCCGAGGAGTTTAACGTCACCGTGGGCGTACGACAATCGGTGTTCCAGAGTCTGGTAGGAATCGTAAGTACGAGAGAGGGAGGAAGAGAGAGAGAGAGAGAGAGAGAGAGAGAGAGAGGGGGGGGAGAAAGAGAGAGAGCTGAAAAAAAAAAGAAAACAGGGTTCAACAAAACGTATCGATTCACAGTAAAAATAGGTTACCATAACCGTGTTTTCTTTTCAGATATGCTACGCGCCTTTGGCTCTGTTCGTTCCGCCGGTCATGCTGCTGGTGCATCAACAGCTGAGTCTCTTGTACCAAATATGGATCCACACCGAGACGATTACTACGCTCGGCCCGTTGGATTACGTACTCAACACGCCGGCATATCACAGAGTGCATCACGGTTGAACCCAATCCTAACCTGTCGCCGGCGGAACGAATGCAATTTTTTTTGTTACAAAAACGAAATCGTTTTGTTTTGCAGGGAGCAATCTGTATTGTTTGGACAAGAATTACGGCGGAGTTTTGATCGTGTGGGACAGGATTTTCGGCACGTTCCAAGAGTTCTGCCCCGAGAAGCCAATCACCTACGGTCTGGTCTACCAAAAGAACACGTTCAATCCTCTGTCCTTGCAGGTAAACATCACCCACACGGGTGTTGTGCAGTTGCCCTCGACAAGATGTTTTCGGCATTTTTAAAATATACCAGTTGCCCTCAACTAACTGTATCCATTGTCCTCAACTAAATATTCCTGTTGCTTTCAACTGAATGTACCAAATGTTATTCCTTAAACTCCAAGTATTATAATACCCCTTGGAGGTATCAGAATTCTAGGATATTAGTACCCCTCCCCCCCGGTACTATATTCCTAGGATATATATATACCCCCATATTGTACACCAGGGGGTACAAAAATCCTTGGATAATTATATCCCCAGGAATTAAATTCCTAGGATATTCATATCTCCAAATTTTGTACTGGGGGGGTATCAGGATTCTAGAATATTAATACTCCCCGGTACTATATTTCTAGGATATATACATCCCCCATATTGTACACCAGGGGGTTCAAAAATCCTAGGATAGTAATACCTCTGGTATTAAATTCCTAGGATATCTATATCCCCAATATTTTATACCAGAGGTAAAAATATCCCATGATAATAGTACCCTCGAGTATAAAATTTGGGAGATACTTATATCCTAGGAGTATAGTACCGGGGAATATTAATAAATTAGGTTTCTAATTCCTCCCCGTTTCGAAATTTATAGATATCCTAGGTATATAATACTAGAGGTATTATTATCCTTGGATTTTCGTACCCCTCCAGTATAAAATATTGGGGGTATAGATATCCTGGAATTATAATACTAAGAGTATGGTAATGCTAGGATTATGGCACCCCCGGTATTAAAAATAGGGAGTATAGTTATCCTGGGAATATAATACCGGGGGTACGATTTTCCTGTTACACAACAATCCGAGGGATTATTAGGTGCATTAGGTTGAACGCGACTGGTACATATTTTTCCAGGTAGTTTGGGGGTGGGAATCGGTATAAAAAACAGATGCTTTTGAGGGCAACTGGTGGGCAACTACGTCCCACCTCACGTCACCCCCCCCCATCACTCTGTGTATATACGACGACGTATTGACTTGAACCTTTGTTCGTTTTTTATTGTGTTTTTGCGCGTCAAAGTTTTTCTACAATTTAAACATATACCACAAATGGAACGGCATGAGCGGTTGGAAGAACAAACTGAGGTCGCTGGTCAAGGGTCCGAGTTGGGTGCCCGGGCTGTCCTGGACGGGTCACGACGGAAGGCGGGCCAGTGTAATGGACAACACATAAAATATTATTGTCGACTTTTGTTTTTTTATTATTTCGAACCCGTTGTTTGATTTACAGGTCAAAGGACTGCGGAAAAAGTACGACGTGAAGATATCGCTAGCGCTCAAGCTATACTCACTGGTGCATTTCGTCGCGGTCGTCAACGGTTATTTCACGTTGACATCGATACCTCGTTCCGTAAGTGAACAGAGTAATAATAATAATAATTATTGTTGTCCGTTTTGCGTAGGCAGTGGCGCACATAGGATTTTTTTCTGGGGAGGGTTATTAAAAAAATTTGAATCAACCACTTTATATCATTTTGAACTACATAAATTACAAATGACTATCTGTCGGATTGCTAAACAGCTAGTCGACCCCTGAAATAAAACGGTACATAAATATGTAAAATAGAACAAATTTATTTACCACCTACCAAGAGTATTACAAATTTTTTAGAGCCTAAGGTAAATTAAAATTTCAAAACGATATCACGCATCAAAATTAGAGGAAATCATTTCTCTCATAATTACAGTAAAACTAAAGTAAAATGAGGTTATACAGCGTCATAACGCTTCGTAAATCAAAAATGTTCGTCGATTTGACATTAAAACCTAACTCGGGATTAAAAGTTTCGAAGAAATATTAATTTTCATATTTTTTTCAAATTAGGTACCATTTTTAAATGACTACCGCACAAAACGATTTACACAGTTGTTTTCAGAATCAAAAAATTAATTATAATTTAGAATAAAAACAAAATTGAAACGGGAGAGATGGATGGTAAAAAGAATTTAAAACAAGATAACCACAGTGTCCGGGTAATTGAAATACTGATTTTTCAACATAATGACGTGTAAAGGCACATTAAATTATGAAAATATTCTGAAAACAGAATAGCTTACACACAAACGTTATTAATACAATAATAATACCAAATAAAAAAAATTTCCGGAGGGGTTATAACCCTTTAACCCTCTGGGTGCGCCACTGTCAGTAGGTACCTACAGCTGATATCATTATTGTGTAGTATTTTTGGATTCGAGTGGTTTACACAAAAAATAAATACAAATATCTATAATAATAATAATAATAATAATAATACACTCAACAAACAATATTTTTTTATTACAATAATAATAATAATATTTCACTAACCGTTTAAAATAAATAGTACATCAATAACACACATAATAAATATAGTATAATTAATTTATAGTATCTCGTGGTTTTCTTAACCATGGCTTAAGGGTTCTCTTATAATAATAATAATTATAACAACACATCACAATATTTCAAAATCACATATAAAATTATTATTATTATTATTATTGTTATTGAATTTCGTTTTTAAACGCGACATAGGTACGTATTATATACTAGATTAAATTTCGTAATAACTAAACGCTATTATTATATGTATTAATTATGGCAAGCCGTCTTCAAATTGAAAACAAAATATGAATTTATCCGGTTGAGAAAACGTAGATTATTTATGATTCGTAAAATGTATTTAAATTTGTTTTTATGTATTTGAAAAAAATAGATGATTATGATTATTTTAAACACGCGCTGGCGTTCTCAGAATAGTTCAACGGAGGGGGATGAAAAAAATTATTACAAAGTAAGCAAAACAAAGGGGTTTTAACTCACAACTCTAATATTATATTAATAATTATATACCATCAAATCAAGTCATTTTTATTAAAACTGTAAATTTTTTGTTATGAAAATAACGAGTCCCAAATTTTTCTGGATTTTTAATCAGTTAAATTAAATATATCTTCAAGATCAATAAACACTTTCCTTTGTTAAGACGGCTCTAAAAAATATATTATTTTAAATCAATAAAAAATAATCATGTGTCTCTGAAAAAAAAAAGAAAAAGATAACAATATTTAATGTCTGGCAGTCTTTTTTGGCATGCCAAGTTATTTTTTAAAAAAATTCACCGGTTTGATTTAGTTTTTGATAATTTTAATATTAAAAGTTTCTTGCATTTTGCTGCTATTACTTTACCCCAAGTTGAATCTCATTAAATTTTTTAGAAACATTTAAATTTAGTGATAACTTTAAACTCGATAGCTTATAAAACCTTAACACAAGTAAAAAAAAAAATGTTAGTATTAATTTAATTCACTTCTAAACTCATGTGATTTCTTCATAAAACTAGTTTTGGAAAATATCATAGACAAGCATAGAACTTATGACAATTTAAAATATGTAGGTTGGGCTAGGTTAACCTGTAATTTTTTTCTAAAACCGAGAAAACATGTAGGTTGTACCAAAATGTTTAAAAAAAAAAATACACTTCGGGAGTGGATCTATCCTCATATCCTCCCCCCCCCCCCGTGAGAACGCCAGTGTAAACATGTATAATTTCAATAAAAAATTTCTGAAGAAATGAATTATATTAGAATTTTATGATGTTAAAACAATTTTTAACATACTTAACACGAAAAAGGACATTGGGGATTATTTTTCGATTTCACTTTTGATTTACAATCACTTTAAGATAACAAATACGCATTTCACGCATAATATTATCGTTACCAGGCATATAAAAATTTATGTTTTTCTTACTTATTTTAAATGGATTAATTTTTTTTTTTTTGGCTAATCTGATTATATTTATTTATGGTTTGAATAAGAATGAAAAAAACGAATGGAACTATAAGATTAAAAAAATTGAATTTATTATTCGTGACAATTGGGGACACTTAAATATTTTACATTAAATTGAAATCGCAATACAAAATTAATTTTTGATATTTTATACTGTATAATTTTCAACGAAATTTAATTTAAAATCGACGGAAAAAATTATGTAACTCAGTAGGTGTGTAAAGCAATAATATTAACATAAATGTCAATTTATTTCATCAGTTTTAGTGATATAATAACATTTAAAAGTCGATAACTACTCGTAGGATTATTTTTGTAGTACATGATATAAAGTGCTTTTACCCAGATAAAACGATTTCTAAATTTGTTCAATCACAAGTGAAATCGGACGAATGCGTTTTTATTTCGGGAGATAATATGCGCACACATTCCACTTGCTTTCAAGCGGCGCCAATATTAATAATTAATACAAGTGTGTGTACACACGCTAAAAGTGATGATCCAAAATTAAAACTAATCCGCACGATAAGTACTAGAGTATTGTCAATAGTAAAAAGTACAATAATTATTTTATAAAAGGACGTAATAACACGATTATATTGTATAGTTAACGCGTTTGTGGGGGCCATAGAAACACAAAAATAATAATTTACAAAATGATTTACAAAAAAAAAAAATAAAAATAATCGTCGGAACAAAAAGCTGCTTTTGGTCGAACACAAATAAAACTTTTGTACACCATAACATTGTTACGTTTTTTTACAGTAAAAATATCATTAATGTTTGCTATTTAACATTTCGCCAAAACTGGTTTCAGTTAATTTAGGCGGAAGCCAAAACGTATTTCAAAATACTTTCAAATTTCTCTTCCGAAAATACGGTGAAATTATTCTTATCGAAACTACACATTTAACAATAATAATTATTGTATTATTATTCTGAAGGCGCAAATATTTTTAGGTTTCATAATGAAAATATAATAATTAATAATAAATAAATGCACGAATGTACATTAAACATTGTGTTGGTAAAAACATATTTTATATAAGTATAATAAAACTCTGAAATTTGTTCATAAAAAATTTAAAACGATTTAATTCTAATCTTTTAAAACTCGAAATTTGTTTTACACGAGTAAATGAAAACAGAATTTTTTTGTACTTTTCAAATATATTAATGTAAACTTTTTGAAAAATGTTTTAAATCAATTCAAATATTTATTTTTTTTTAAATAGAAGTTCTCGTTTACAACGGTAAACAAAATATATAATTCGTTTTCACGTAAATTATAGACCAGCATCTTAATATTATTATGTAATGGAAAGTGCACAAATACGTTTTGTTCGGTTGAATTTCGTTTATGTTTTTTGCCTTTTACGAACATATTTTATTTATTGTGATTTGTGTGTATACTATATTATAACATTTTGTACTGTCGAATCCGGTAAAACTAATTATTTATTAATCGCGTTATTTGTACGTTAGTAGTAGTGATTTTTTCTTGTAAATACTTTTGACTTCAAATTTTATTTGTACGTATAAAAAAATCTACGAATTATATAAATAACAAAATTCACAAAATAAAAAAAAAAAAAAAAAATCGGAATAAATTACTATTTTTCATTATTATAATTTTTTTAACGATATAAAAACCAAAACTTGAGTCAATAATTCGGCGCCATCAGACTATTTTTTTTTTTAAACATTTATTTAAATGAATAAAAAAATAATATTTTAATATTATTATTATTATTATTATCTGAAAAGCAGTTAGTATGTTTATATTATAATAGTCGAAAGCGTTGGCGCAATTAGGATAACGTTTTTTTTTCTTTGTTGGGGGTGGGGGAGCTAAAATATTTATTTATTTGATTTATCTCCCCCCCCCTCTTCTCCTAATGACAATAACCTTATGAAATTTATAAAACTCTGAGGGGGAGGGAACTTTGAGGGACTAAGTCTCTACAACTAGTTGCGCCCATGGTCGGAAGAACATTACTTCAATATAATTTATTATTTTAATTCCAATTTTGTTTGTTCAATCGGGCCACAAATCATTTAACATTAAATGCATTAAATATTATTATAACATGATAGGTAATTACTGTAGTGATGGGCACTTTCGAATAGTTTATACTATCGAATACTATTCGGTAGTTCAAGAAACACGATCGAATGCTATTGGAATATATTTTTTACATGACCGAATAGCAGGTTTTCCAATTTGAACTATCGGATAGTTCGGACAGTATTCACTGTTGAATGGTTCGAAAGAACGTTATGGTTTTATAAATACGAATAAGTTACAAACCTAACGTAAGTAACATAACTGATAACCAAGGCTCGGGACTTATAGCACTTAAAATCATTAAAATAAGCGCTAAAAAACATCATTATAAACACTCGAATAAGCATTTAAAAAACTTAATTTTAAGCAAAAATATTAAAAAAAAAAAAAAATAATAAAAAAACAATAAAATAAAAAATAAATATTTATCTTTATATTACGAAAAAAAATTAAACTTCATTATCGAATAGACTGAGGATTTTATGGATTTTCTGAAAAATAAAATGTAAACGATATTTACAAATAGCAAAAAAAAAAAAAAAAATTAATTAAATTTTGACGTCATTATTGCATTGAATGATCAAATGTTGCACGACAAAATGCGAACGACAATCGACTACTAAACTTTAAAATCAAAACATTATTTGTATTTATCATGCCTATAAAATCACGACGGTCAAATAATATTATTTACCAAGAAATTGATGATTGATTGATAAACATGAACTCAATTATATTAATTTGTATCCCTGAAATCCAGTTCTATTTTGAGCGTTGGAATGTTTTTGTTAACCCTACAACGATGCCTCGGCGGACGCAACGGACTACGCGACAATATTGATAAGTTAAGAATTATTTTTTGATTTTAATTTTATCCAAAACAACATTGCAGGAGAAAATCATAAAAAAGTAGAAAAACTGGTCAAAAAAGCAATAATTATCAGAAAAACTTGAAATAAGCATTTTTCTGAAAAATCGCTGAAAAAAGCAAAAGAAAGCACTTTCGAATTTCATAATAATTGAACGTGTTGTAACACGACGACATACACTTCTATAGCACTCTGCTGCATTTCAAGTCAATCCATAAAAATAAGCAAACGCTTTAAGTCCCGAGCCCTGCTGATAACGTTTAGTAGTAAATTATGAAAATATTAATAAACGGAACAACAAAGGATTTTTAATTTTTATTATTTTCTCCAATAACTCGAATTGTAAAACTATCGAATAGTTCGAATAGCGAGATACTATCGAACACTCCACTATCGAGACTATCGAACGACTATCGAATAGTTCGATAGTGACTATTCGACAGTGCCCATCATTTAGTAATTAATATTGTTATCGAACGATGTAGTTACATAATCAGTACACATCGGTTTACAGTGAGTGTTATATTTATTGGAAAATTCGATCTAACTTCCTGCCCGCTGAGTACGGCCAAATTAACTCGTCAACGTGTCATTTTTTTTATTTTGTTTTCAAACCGCGGATTTAACGCGCTGTGACGATTTTTTTCGTTTCACAGGAAATCAGTGTCACGTGCATGGCGATTTCCATGTCTTACATAGTCTGGTCGTTGACCAACACGGGTTTGATATTCGAGCGGTCCTCGTGGGCGAATTACTCAGAGTTCGCTAGATGCTCAACGGCGCTCGTTCATCTGATTTGTTTGCAGGAGCAACAAGGATCGCCGCTACCACCGAGTGCTTCCTCTATCGCCGCGTATCAATTGCTAATGGGCACTTCAATCGTCGCCTGGGTCGCGATAAACCGCGTTGCTTGATACGTTGACTTAATACCCAACCAACCATTTATGTGTGTTCGCGCGGTACCTACATGCCAGAGGTTCCCAGACTTTTCACGATGCGATCCGTATTTTGGGAATTTTTTCGATTTTGACGACCCACCACAATAATAATCTGAACGAAGTGAAGAAGCTAGTGTTTTTACAATGATGTTTATTATTATTTTTTTTTTCTGTGTACAAACTTTTCGTATGGAAATACTTGTCCAACAGATTCGACCAGTAACTTTTTGAAACCGGATTTGCCTCTAGATGGTACTTTAGAGAGGTCATTTTTTGAATTCTTCAATTCTTCATTTTTTTTTTTTGGAAAAAACTAAAACCAAAATTTGACAAAAACGACTCGGAAACCATCATTTTTTTTGATCCGAACTATATGAAAATTTAAACATAGATAGAAAATCATATAAGAAAATTTTGGAAATGTGAAAAAAAAATTTTGGACATTTTTCTAACAGTATTTTTTTTCTCATTTATTTTTTATATTATTAACTTCCCTCGTTCAGAATCGTTTTATTGAACAAATGATTTATCGTTTCTTTCAAATTCAATACAGCCGTCAAGAGAATCCCACACGTCGTGCGAAGTATGTCCAGTTTTTTTTTGCTCAATTGCTTCTCGGGGAATGGAAATAAAAAAGCCGGACATACTTCGCATGACGGGTGGTATTCTCTTGATGGGCGTATTAAATTTTAAAGAAACGATAAATCATTTCTTCAATAAAACGATTCTGAACGAAGGAAGTTAATAATATAAGAAAAAAAAAATGTCCAAAATTTTTTTTCACTTTTTCAAAATTTTCTTGCGCCAAAATCTTTTTTATAGGATTTTCTATCTATGTTTAAATTTTCATAAAATTCTGATCAAAAAATGATGGTTTTCGAGTCGT
>JAIPRM010012178.1:0-12299 GCA_025469315.1 Stegophylla sp. TES_Ste_2020 | reverse complement strand
CAAAAATTTATTGATCGAAACTTTTGGACAAGTATTTCTATACGAAAAGTTGTACACAGAAAAAAAAATAAATAAACATCATTATAAAAACACTAGCTTCTTCACTTCATTCAGAATCTAAAAAAATTTATATTGAATCTTTTGGATAAGTATTTTTATACGAAAAATTGTTCAAAGAAAAAAAATCAAAATTTTAAAAAAGCCGGACACATTTCACATCATAGGTATTCGTCGCTTCTCAGATGGAAATTGACGGATGTGTTAAATTAAAAAAAAAGAAAAAAAACCAGTGGGCTTAACACTTGTGGATATAATAATATTATGATAATTTTATATTTGTAAAGGAGTTTGAAGACCAAATATGTTGTGATTTTTATTTATCTTTGATTTTTGTGGAAACAAGAAATTGTGTTCTTGAATACTATGAGGAATTTATTTCAGAAGATTTTTTTTGCTTGGACTTTTTGTACCCCAGGATTCCTAGTGCCTAAAATTTAAACCAAACTTACTCGAGACACAACGACGATAATAAATAATAATATTAACGAATACAATTTATAAAATTTTTATATTTTATTTATATAATTTATAATTATATATATATTTATTGTATTGTATTAATTTTTTATTTTTGTATCTCGTATATTATCGTACAAAAATCTTAAAAAATAATAAACTTCATTGCTTTTATATAAAATTGCATTATGTAAACTGAAGTTCCGCTCAGAAAATCATTTTATTGAAAAAGTGATTTAACGTTTCTTTAAAATTCTACAAACCTACAAGATTGTACAAATCCTAGGAGAATACACTTTGAGGTGTAAAGTACGTTAGTTTTCATTGTTATCGTCACTATTTGAACTAACTAATGGCCCTTGACCTCCCCCTCCCGACTTAATATATAGTACCCATGTATGTTATACACAAATCTAAAAATATTTTTAACGTAATGGTCATCAAAGTTTTCCACAATCTTTGACTCGTATAACTGCATTGATATTGTATATTATATTCTTTATTCAATAGATAAATATTTACATACATTTTTTCTAACATAAATAATAAAAACGAATTAGTAAATAAAATAGCAACACGGTAATAATATGTTTGTCACAAATCAATATTCTTAATAATATATAAATATCAACACAAAAAAACTTTTTTTTTTTTTGGTGGGGAGCTATAGCTCCAAAGCCCCTTCTTTGGGTGCGCCACTGGTAACCTGTAATTAATTAATATTGTTGATTATTATTTTTGTACCTCGTATATTATTATGGTACAAAGCGAAGTGAAATAAAACGTAATGTCACACAAACAAATTAAAGTAATAATGTTGTACTACTCTATTGAAATATTTGTTGTAAATATGAAAATCTGATTTTTAATTTTTATTTAATAACTACTTAATTATTTATTTTATTTGGTTTCGAATACCGCGCAGTATTTATTTTTTCTGTTTTCGATTTCAGTTTCAAAAAGGGGTGGATTGGGAAAAGGTTTCGGCCCGGGAAAATTAAAAAAAAAAACTCTACCCCACATACTGATTAACCAAATAATTATCAAAATATGCATGAAAATAATGTGTTTTAACATGATTAAAATCGCAAATTTTTTTTTAACATATCTGGGACGATATAGATAAGTTAATGAATAAATATATAAATGAATACATATAAATAATTATAATAGAATATCATATAGAAATTAGCCAGTCTGAAGTATTTTTTTACCTTACCACGAATTTCATAAAAGGAGATAAAAGCGATTTGAATGCTATAATTTAATAATTGAAAATTTCAATAGTAAGTTGCAGTTGCTGCTGCTAAAACGTGTATACCGTTATAGATGAATTGTTAAGGAACTTTTTTATGTTTATGCTATAAATAATTATAAAGTATTAAAACCTGAATTGTAGCATTAGGACTTCGGGAAATATTTAATACATGGTTAGGTTAGACTGGTTAGAGTTTGGATTTTGAAAAAAGATTTAAGTGCGTTTTCATAAAATGTTTGTTTGTTTTTTCCAAATTTGGGAAGGCTATTATTAGCCATTCTACGTATTACATACGTAGAAGAAATACTAGCTGATCCAAACCTTTGGATAAATATTTCAGTACGAAAAAAAAATGTTCACAAAAAAAAAAAAATATTAATAATAATAATAATAAATAAAAAGATGAATGTTTAAAAAAAAAAAAAAGACAGTGCGAAAACAATAACTGCTTCGCTCCACTAAGAGTCTAAAATTAATTTATCTCATTCGTGACTCACACGGCTCCTATTATTGTAATTATATTTAATTTAATGTTTTTTTTTTTTTTTATTTATAACAACATAACTTTCTCCAAGTTTATTTTCTGGATGCGTATCTGATATGGTTGTTCTCGAATTTATGAGCCATCTACAGCATTACTTGATTGTAGATTGCAAAATTCTTCTCTCTGTCAACAACAACACAAAAGTATTCAATACACTGTATCACAATAACTTTAGTTTTTTTTTTTCTTATTAATTAATTGCCTAACAATAAGGTAAGGATAATACAGTAACTGTTTTTCAACATATTGTATAACTTGTAGTTTTTACGAACTATACTCACCGACATTTGATTGTAACTTTTTATTATGTTGGACAATTCATTCTCGTCAGTGGAAGAAAACGCGCTCGTGTTACATCCATATTTGTGAAAGTTAATCGTAGGTTGCGTTTCTATCGAAAATATGTATCCATTATTTTCACTTCTAAAATTGCTTATATCTATTTTAATAAATTCCGTTGAACTGTATTCCGATGCCAATTTATAAAAGATCCCATCGTATTCATCGGTCATAACGACTTGGTACACGAGACACAATTTATCAGAACCGCAGGCCGATTGTAATGTTCGTGAGAATTGAATAATATTCCCGGGCACTTTGATGAGAGAACGTACCTGTCGACAAGAATTTTATAGTTGTTAACACACCCAATCAAATTAAAATAATAAAATTTTGGAACATGGGGATGTGAGTGAATTTACAACACACCTGCTAAGATTATTAGGCCCTAATATCGATGAATATCCGTGGCTTTCTTGTCTATATCTTACTTTACTTAACTACTTAACTTATCTTAACTAATGAAAAAATTAGTTTTCGAAAAATGTTGAAATTTTTTTTCATATTTTAAAAATTTTCTTGTGCCAAAATGTTTCTCATATTAACTAATCTATCTTTAAATTCTCATAATGTTTGGATAAAAAAAAAAAAAAAAACTATGATTTTCGAGCTTTCTTTGTCAAATTTTGGGTAGCTTCACACCTCCCCCCCCACAACAAATAAAAAAATTGAGAAATTCGAAAAATGGTCTTTCTTAATTATTAATTAGAAGCAAATCCGATTTCAAAATGTTGCTGATCGAGATTTTTGGACAAGTAGTTCTATTCGAAAAAGTATTCACAGAAAAAAAAATATCATTGTAAAAACACTAGCTCCTTTACTTTGTTCACAATCTAAAACCATAAGGTTATTTTTTATTACAAAATTTACAAGATTTATATTCCACTATTAAATACTAACTGAGAAAAATGAAGAAAAAAAATTGCTGGAAAAAAAATTATCATATAAATATTAGCATTTAAAAATGTTTCCCAAACCAAAATATTATTTAACATTATACGAGTAGTCTATCTATAATTGGTATTCGTTAAATCTGAATTGAAAAAAAAGTTTTGATGTTGTTTATTTCGACAAATGACCTCTCAAAATATTATACAGAGGTAATACTAGCTGATCCAATTTTTTAGATAAGTATTCTTGTACGAAAATAATATGTTCAAGAAACATTAAAAATTAAAAATTCAATTACGAAAAAAAAAAAAATTCCATGTGAAATCATTTACGTCTCCTCTCCACTCAGAGTCTAAAATTGATAAATACTTCATTCGTGAATTATGGCTCATATCATTTTAATTATATTTATTTATAGTTTTTAATTTATAACACACGACTCCCTCCCCCAAGTTTTCCGTACCTGATGTAGTTGATCTCGGATTAGCGACTCATCTGTAGCAATTAATTTTTGTTTTTTGGCTAGTTCGCAAAAATCATTTTTCTGTCAACAACAACATAAAATTAATTAATTAACACTGTATCACAATAACTTGAGTTTTTTCCAATAATTCTGGGCCAACAGTTAGTAAAAAGCGGGACATACTTCGCACGATGGGTGTTCTTCGCATGACGGGTGGGATTCTCTGACGGGTGTATTGAATTTTAATGAAACGATAAATCATTTCTTCAATAAAACGATTCTGAACGAGGGATGTTGATAATATAAAGAAGGAAGTCAATAATATAAATATAAAATAGTAGGTTAGATACTGTTATTAATAGTGTAAACCTTATACATATACACATACAATATACATATAATAGTGTATACATATACATGGCAGTCCGTGTAATATGTGACAACTGATAAGGCGTTGTGGCTCTGAGAAATGTATTTGGGCGGCAGTCCAAAGGCCACACCGTAATTACCGACTTGTATCGTATTAAATTTAGCGTCGAAAAATTCGTACGATAAGATAAGCGAATAACAAATACCTTTTAGTGTCCGTACTTTCTTCGAGTTTTTTTCAGTCTTACCCTTGTAAAATGTTGAATTCTTTGTCCGTAAAAAATTTTATTGCACCAAAATATTTGCAATGAAATTTTCTATCTAGATACAAAATTTCAAAACAATCGGTCGAACCAATTTTCTTATATGTACTTAAAAGTGCGTGATTTTAGGTATAACTAACGAATTCAGTCGAAATTCTAAATTCAAACGGTTATATGAATAAAAATTGACTAACGATTTTTGAGATTTTTTCAGGTCAAGTAGACATATATGTCAGTGACATAATATTAAATTTTCAATTCTTAATATCAAAAATCAAAAATTTTATTACATAAAAACTATCAAAAAATGAGAAATTTCCAAAATGCTGTACTTAACTCAAAATTAATCAAATCTTTTTGAAATTGCATGCCATATTCTCGTGATCATTTTTAGTTATTGGTGAAAGTTTCAAGTTTCTATCTGCATTATTCTAGAAGTTATAGTCAAAATAAATTTTAAATTTTACGAAAATTCAGGTAACTGCAAATTTTGCCATTTTTCGTCCATTTTTTTTACAGTTTTTCTGCGTTTTTTAAAAAAAATATTGAGAAATTTAAAAAATGACCTCTTTAAAATACCAACTAGATCCGATTTTGGATCTATAAAGTTACTGATCGAAACTTTTGGACCAGTGGTTCTTTACGAAAAAGTGTTTACAGAGAAGAAAAAAAAAATAAACATCATTGTAAAAACATAAGCTTCTTCACTTCGTTCAGAATCTAAAAAAACTGCATAAGCTGAAATCCCCGCTCAGAATCATTTCATTGAAGAAATGATGTATTTATCATTTCATTAAAATTTAACACACTCACCAAATACCACCCGAGAAGCTATCCGAGGCATTACGGTTATTGTTTGAAGGGGCTATACAATTGGCGAGGCACTTTCATAAGAAACTTTTTGAAATTTTTTATTCCAACACTTTTTATCGTAATTCCTTTTCTTTTTCTCGGTTTATAGAGGGATATAAAACAGGCCAAGTAAAAATATTTTATTTTGTAATTCTAACAAACTATAATTTTTATGTAAAATAATTACCATTTTATATAAACTGAAACTTTAATCAAAATCGTTTTATTGAAAAAATTATTTATCGTTTCTTTAAAATTTAACACATCTACAAAGATCTACCCGTGAGGAGCAAAGAACACCCTTGGTGCGATGTACATCCGACATATTTTATTCAGATTTTAAATTTATTAATTTTTAATTGACTAATCATTACTTTCAGTCAAATTTATTTAATATTAATTAATTCACAAATAAAAAATATTTTTATTGGTATGATATTAGACAATTTGATTGTTCTAATTTTAATATTTATTAGCGATTGATTATTGATAAAAAAAATTTAGGGAATTTTTCAATTAAACCTTTGTAAGATGTTTAATTCTTTGTCCGTAAGAAATTTTATTGCACCATAATATTCGCAATGAAATTCTCTATCTAGAAACCAAGTTACAAGAACGTTAAAGTTCTTGTAACTTTAACTTCTATTATTTTGAAATTGGAAATTATTTTCCGTAAATAAATAAATTATTATTATTATTATTAAGTGTGTAATTTAAGGTAAAACTAACGAATTTCGTCAAAATTCTAACTTCCAATGATTACAGAGAAAAAAGTTGACATACAAATTTTGAGATTTTTTCAGGTTAATTAGACATTTATATCAGTGAGATCATATTAAATTTTCAGGTCTTAATATCAAGAATAAAAAATTGTGTTACATAAAAACTAACAATAAATGAGAAATATTCAAAATGCTGTACTTAACACAAAATTAATCAAATACTTTTGAAATTTGTTTGAAATGTTCTCGTGATCATAATTAGTAGTCTATGAAAATTTCAAGTTTTTAGCTACATTCTTTTTGAAGTAATATTAAAAAGAAATTTTCTATTTTACAGAAATTCCGGTAATTGCATATTTTGTGATTTTTTGTCAATTTTGCGACAGATTTTCCACGTCTTTGAAAAAAGTATTGAGAAACTGGAAAAACGACCTCCTTAAAGTATCATCTGGGTACGATTTCGGTTCTATAGAAATATTGATAGAAACTTTTGAACAAGTATTTCTATATGAAAAAGTGTTTCCAGAAAGAGAGAAAAAAACATCATTGTAAAATCATAAGTTTCTTCACTTCGTGCGAAATCTAAAATAAACATTGTAAAATCATAAGCTTCTTCGCTACCGCTCAGAATTTAAAGAGTAAGAAGAAAATTTATGGCCCCTTTAACTTGCGGCCCAGGACTACAGCCCCTCTTAGTCCCTCCCCTTGATCCAGTCTTGGCTCGTGGTTATACTCATGGTTGAAAGTATGTATGGCTTTCTTTTGATAAATGCTTTTCTTGCTTTTTTTGACTGCTTTAAATGCTTTTTTAAGGATTTATTTTGTTGGAAATTTAAGCCCTAGTTATAAGTTATAACAAAAATATACCTCTGCACTAAAATATCTATAATCTACCTACCAAATAGAAGATGTTTCTTATCTATAAAGTTTGGAAGGGCTAAACGAATTTTTTGGTCCTCTAATGTCTATTTTACTACTCGTACATAAGTACATTACATTTAAAACACTTAATATGGAAGTTTGTTGGGCATTGGTTTTGACAGGCTACTAAAGAAAATATTTTACTAATATTAGGCCTGAAACAGTGTTTTATTTTGAAAGAAAAATTCTTAAACGATATAATTTCAAACATTGAAATAATTTTTTTAATTGTGAACAGGTGGCGTACATTTTAAAATTAACGGCATGGTAACAACAATATTAACTTTCATGGTATTTAATCATGTAGGGGTTTGGACTGGTTTTTAGAGTTTTTTCAAGATTTCCTTCACTCATGATTGCGTGGTAAAATTGGCCTCTTGCAATTTTCGCACGTTAATATGAACAAAATCTGAAATAGCTCTCTCTGTTAGCTATGGCCATTTATCAATAAGTATTTATTTACTTCGGTTGTTCATAATCCCAACGATTGTCCACTCGTCTGGAGCTCATTATTTCGCACAAGTGTCGCCACAAGATGCTGTTGTTCAGTAATATCTGCGTGCATCTTTCACGCTCCTTCTGGTATTTTTTCTTCTTCAGTACGACGTGCTGCCATTCTTGTGGTGGTGACGTGTCCACTCGCGCAGTGGCCGACTGGAGCTAGTGGTGAAGAAAATGAAAAAAAGGAAAAAATTCAAAATTCAATAATTAAATACAGATGTGTAGGTATGGGTATTTGTAGAATAGCTAGGGGAGGAAGAGTATACTATAATCAGAAAGCACATTAAAAAGAAAGTTTCTATTCTATGTAAATTACACAATAAGTCAGAGTCTTATATTTTATTGTTTGAGGTCTGTATTATTAACGTAGGCATTGTCCTACTTTATCTTCATCTGAGTACCAAGTTTCATAAAGATCGGTTGAATCAATTTTCTTTTATGTACTTATGTTAAAGTGTGCAATTTTAGGTAAAAATACGAATTCTGTCGAAACTTCAAATTATGGAAAAAAAATTGACTTACGATTTTCGAGATTTTTTTAACTCAATTAGACATAGATGTGAGTGAGGTTATATTAAATTTTTAAGTCTTATTATCAAGAATTAATAATTTTATGAAATAAAAACTTACAAAAAACGAGAATTTTTCAACATTTTCAAAATGCTTTAATTAACTCAAAATTGATCAAATTATTTTGAAATTTTTATAGTGTTTTTGTGATCATTTTTAGTAATTGGTAAAAGTTTCAAGTTTCTATAAATAGTGGTCGTATATGTAAAGCATATATAAAGCCATGGTAGGTAAGTATGTATTTGAATATTATATCCAAGGCTATAGTATCTAAAGCCATGATTATATCTATTAAAAAATATGTTATAGCCTAATGTATCACGTCATTCAGTAACCAATAATCAGTTATTTGCGAATTATAGACTTTTTATAAATATAATATTTATCTCACATAAAATGAACAGTTTCAATGTGACCTAACAGGCCGGCCCGGGCGTTTTTCTCTGCCTCTCCGCCCGGGCCAATCCTCCCCTGTTGTTATGTATATGTGCACGCGCTTTTGTGCGCGTGCGTGTGTGTATGTGTATTGCAATATAAAAAGTAAACTAAAGTATGGACAAGAAAGCCGGACATAACTCACACCACTGATATTCTTCACCCCTCGGGTCAGATACTCTTGGTGGATATGCAGAATTTTAAAGAAAAGATAAATCATTTCTTCAATAAGAAGATTCTGAACGAAGGAAGTTAATAATATATAGAACAATAATATTCGTCATTTTCAACACACTCACCAATCTGATCCGAAGAGCGAAGAATATCTACGATGCGAAGTATGCCCGGCTTTCTTATCTTTACTTTACTTTACTTTACTTTTATCTCATAAATAAAGAAAAGAAAAAAATAATTAATGAAAGAAATGTGTTAGAAAAATGATCAAATTTTTTTTTACATTTTCAAAATTTTCTCACGCCAAAATGTTTCTCATATTATTGTCTATCTATATATAAATTTCCATAAAGTTTGGATTAAAAAATGATGGTTTCCAAGTTTTTTTGTCAAATTTTGGGTAGTCCCCCCCCAAAAAAAAATTTAAGAATTGAGAAATTTAAAAAATAACCTTTTTAAAGTACCAACTAGAGGAAAATACGGTTTCTAAAAGTTGCTGATCAGGATTTTTGAACAAGTATTTCTATACGAAAGTGTTCACAGAAAAAAGAAACTCAACAAAAATAAACATCATTGAAAGAACATATAATGCTATAAGCTTCTTCAGTTCGTTCATAATCTAAAATTGTTGAAATATCATACAATTTGATTATTTATTTCAAAAATTTTATGAATAAATACTAGATGGTGTGAGGGTAAGCGAGGTATGGTTTTTATTTATATAAAAATAGTAGCCCCAAAAATTTTCGATAGATATCCGCCAATGCCGCGAACAATTCACTGCCGACAATTCATCGCACAAACAGTTCACCGTTCGATCGAGGTATTCTCCACATGAGCATTTTTTATCATTTGCCGGTTTATATTAGTTCATCGGTTGTTTAGTCGACTCCGGTTTGATGATCGGAAATTTGTATATACTTTATATCATCAATCATATCATTTATTTAAAATTCATTAACATTTCATTAAAAATGAAAAAAAAAAATACAATGTCAAAAAAACTTTGATTGTTCAAATAATAAAAAAAAAAAATTATGTGCGGAGTTAAGGCATAAAAGAAATATCTTGAGTGCGGAGTTAAGGTTATATTTTATAAAATGGCCACGGTACATGCAGAGTACATGCGCGGCGCACCGAAAATTAATAACGTCAACTAATATTGTTTGGAATTAATGTAAATCTTTAGTAAATAACGTTATAAACCTTGCAAATTATTCGCTATTTTACTTTTTCATGTCACCTTAAGGATGCCCAGTGGTGATACAAACTTTCTTTTCAAATAACGACCCCCCTCCTATTTTAACTATGGAATTTTATTCAGGTAATTTTTCTGTGAATTTTGTTGTATTAAAATCAAAATTCGAACGAACAGTTTTTGAATTATTAACATTTAAGTATTAAGCATAATATTCTGTTGGACACATATTTTAGTTACCAACGTATTACGTTAATTATTATGAATCTATAATTTTACTAGCTAATGTCTAATTAATTCGCAATATTGTAAAACATTATACTCGTACGAATTTTGATTTCAATACATAAAAATTCACTGATAAATGATCTGAATTATATTTTGTAGCTAAAATAGGGGGATACCATTTGAAAAAAAATTGTATTATCACAAAATATCCTTAAAGTGACTTGAAAAAAAAAAGTTATGAAAACTTAGTTTTTATAGTTAGTTAAACATTAAAAAAAAAAAAAACAAAAAAAATCTAAATTTTCTCATTTTTATGGCCAAAAAATTGGCCATCATGTGAAAAAAATCATGTAATGAATTTTTTTTTTTTAATGTTTAACTTATTATAAAAACTATGTTTTCCATTTCTCTTTTTTCAAATGGCACTTCCCTATTTTAACTACAGGATTTTATTTAGATTATTTTTCTATGAATTTTAATATACTGCAATCAAAATTCGAACAAGTAATTTTTAAGTTATTCTTATTTCATAAGTATTAAGGGTAACATAGCCTTAGGTAATCGATATATTACCTAATTTTGATGTATTGAATTTTGATGAATCGAAAACAAAATTCGTGCTAGTAATTTATATTTTACAGTAATATTGCGAATTCATTAGGTGTTAGCTGATTAAATCATTGATTCATAATAATGAAATGATACGTTGTTAACTAAAATATGTGTCTAAGAGAATATTATCCTTAATACTTAAATTTGAATAATTCAGAAATTATATGTTTGAATTTTGATTTTGATTTTAATACATCAAAATTCATCGAAAAATGATCTAAAGAAAATTCCGTTGTTAAAATAGGGTGTACCGTTTTAAAAAAAATGTTTGTATCAACACAGGACATCCTTTAGGTAATATGAAAAAAAAAGTTATGGAAAACATATTTTTTCATAGTAAATTGAACAATTCAAAAAAAAATCTAAATTTTTCCATTTTTACGGTTAAAAAAGAGAAAAGGTAGGCATGCTTAGTGAATCACCCTGTTACATATGTAAATTAAATATTAACTTGTTTAATGTAAATCAATTTAAAATTTTAAAATTATTGAGAAACGAGAAATGTTCGTTAACTAATAACGAGGAAAGTAACTAGTTCCTTTCTTCAAGCTAGGAATGGAAAAGTATTTAGTTCTATTTTAATAAAATGAACGTGGACGTAAGTGATAATTTCATTTTAAAGGAACTTTCTGATCACTGTGTTAAAGTAATACAGATTCTGAAAAAAAAATTTTCCTTTTCCCCGAAAAAAATTCCGCATACGTCTTCTTGTACCGTGTATACAAATATAAACTTACTTTGATCTTATGTTGATGGTATAATCTTTGTTGAAAAGGTTTCACGAATAGTTCTTCTTTACGCGTCAACATTGTTCTCTAACAGTGTGGAGAAAAAAAATTCAAAACTTAAAAATTCTGTTAACTGATCACTGTTCTGATGTCACGCTTAAGCGTCTGAGAGTTATGCAATAATAATAAAAAACGTAAATATTGGATACCTACACAGTATACGAAAAATAATTGATGGAAATAGTATTAAAGTAATTTAAAAAAATTCTGTCTGTTCTTCTTTGAAACAGTAGGTGTGTGTACTGACATTAAATATAGGTACCTACTAGGCCTGTTACCGTTGATTCAATATTCCTATGGTAACCGTACATTTACGTGTTTAGGGGTAAAATATTTTTATTTAAGCTCGTATGTTATAACACCACTCATGTAAGGAATGTAATCGCCATTAACTATTTTATTTTTATACCAAAGAATATTTTTGTTTTATTTTTTGTTAGGAATAAAGGTTTTGATTTCTCAAACATTAATTTGCATTTGCATATTATAAATATCTTATTAGATTTTAATAAATATAATACATCATGATTTAAAAAAGCGGACATACTTCGCACGATGGGTGTACTTCGCACGACGGGTGGTATTCTCTTGACGGGCGTATTAAATTTTAAAGAAACGATAAATCATTTCTTCAGTAAAACGATTCTGAACGAAG
>JAIPRM010012177.1:0-12299 GCA_025469315.1 Stegophylla sp. TES_Ste_2020 | reverse complement strand
AAAACAGTCATGAGTCATTTTTTAAGATAATTAAAAAATAAAAGGCTAGAATCATCAATGGAAAATTGTCAACAAAACAAAAAAATCTATAGGCATGGCCGTATAAAGAATAAAATTCAGGGGGGGGTCAAATCTATAACAAAAATTATATATGAAAACTTGTGTGTTATGGTTGATGGTAATAAGTAAAAATTTAGAGCAATTTTAAACTTAACATAAACATTTTGGGGGGGAGGGTTTGAACCCGGAAAACCACCCCCCTGGATACGGCCATGTGTAAAACTATGTCACTGGTTCCTTGGCCACCTATCCACGATTGTAGAAACTATTTGTTCAAGAACCGACAAATGGATAGCTAAGGCATAGTCTCGGTAAAAAATAGTAGACAACAGTATGTTCTACATTGTTAAATTTTGAAGTTACGGATTTTCAAAGATGTGGTATTCTTTAATGAACACGCTGTACAACCCTATCTATACGATTTTTCATAAAGGATACGCAATGTAATTTTTGTACTTAAATTTAGGATTAAGTATGAAATTAAAAATTAAGTACACAATATTTAATTAATAAAGCAAATATTCATCAGTGGTTGTTGCTATTATGGAAAATTATTTATTACCAACCATTGATATCAGTAATGGAATTTGAGAAGGATAGTCTATACTAGGAGTATATAACACAAAAAATTTTGCGAATCACTTAAAAAATAAATTACAATTCCACGGAGGGTCGTAAACAAAATTATATACTCAATTTTAGCCGAACACAGAAAAGTGTATTAATAATTACCTATATCGTAATTATATTAATATTATTTATTATTATTAGAGCTCGAATGTTGTTGCATTTTCAATTTTTCACCCTATGTTAGATTTGTTTCAGAGTATTAGGATATAAATGCATTTCATATTAACACGAATTAAAGTTCAAAAAAATTATGTGCGACTTTTTTTTAATTTTATTATTTTCCCTCATCTAATGTCTTAATATAAATTCCTTTTATAAACAACAATAATAATTGTCAGTTTTATTTTGTGTATGTTCAACAATTTGTTACGTATTTATATTCTACCTGAAATTTATCTATGATAAGGTATTATTGACATGTACAAGATACAAGAATAAAATTTCGATAAATATGGTTTAAGAGAGATGTCTAGACACCCAAAACACCCCCTTGGTTGCACCACTGCATGTATACGTATATTAAACCTAAACACGTCATCCTTCCGCAGTCGAATAAAAATATTAGTACAAATTGCATCATAAAACGCGCGTGAGAATACCAAAAATTCGATCTTACGCGTGCGGTGTAAAGCGACTAGACAGTAGTCGATTCGGACACTCCCGCGTAAGTGACAACTGCGCAATCGTAGTTTCGGAAGAGGAATTCCATGCACGGCGGTGTTCGATTTAGCTACTCTCTTATTGATATAATATTTCAATATAATGGATGCTTCGGCAGAAACATACATAGTTTTCAAAACCGTTCATTAAAGTTACCTACGAAACTCAATTGAACCAGTCTGTCTGTTATCAGTATGTTTAACACTGAAAAAGAAAATATTTTCCGACTGAATATGGATACATTTATATACTAAGTTATTACATTAAGTAATCGTATAAATCAAAGTTATTCTAATAAGCAGGACACGGGACTTAAACGTTAGCTATTTTTTGGTATGGCATACTATCCAGCAGAATATGATGGAAATGTATGTAATATTATAAAGATTATGTTATCAAAATACTTATTATAATGGTTAAAAAAAAAAAAAAAAAAAAATGCACATCGGAAATTATTTCCTTGCGTTTGTAATCAAACTGTTGATATAAATTATAAAAAAACTTATTTTAATAATTAATAATACCTGTGTAATTGCAGTGAATGTTGTCGGTATGGATATAGCTGGAATCATTGAATACTGCGAACGTGACGTGTCAATACTGTAGTACTGTACATAAAGAAACTACTGATTCTGAAGAAATGCGCATTTAGTGTATCATACAGGGTCGTGATCGTCCGAAAAAATTGGAGGGGAGTACACCTACCACCGACGTGAGCCACCGTGCGTGTATAGTTTGCACCACTGTCCGCAGCCCAAACAAGTGCGTCTTAATAAAACGTTGATCGGCAGGATACCTGCAACATTACAATAGCGACAGGTTCCAGGTAGTAAACGAACGACTATCAGAGAGAACCTTTATATCACCATACAGTTCTCTTTCACAGACCAATAAAAATATGTTTCATCATCCGCCACACGATTTATTTCAAAAATGATAGTGTAACGTATGTACTTATCTATAAACAGGGCCGGGGATTAACGTATTGGGAATATAAGCAATAGATTGCGTAGAGCGCTAAATTTTAAAAGGTGCCAAATGGATGCTTAAGTAAACATCGCAATCGAAATATATATTTATTTTTTCGGTTTTTATAATGTTCTTTACTGAACATTTTCGTAATTTCTTTACCCAAATAATTTTGTTAGTAATTTGCATAGAGAATAAATGATAATATTATATTCTTTTCTACCTCCATAATTTGAATTGCAGTATTTTCTCCATAATATAATATATTATAAGCCCCCTAGTGATAACACCTGCGATTGCCGTTGACTGGGTTGCGAGTAAAATCATTTCCTTTAGGCGTATTTTTCCTTAATCCAGTCCTGTCTATATAACACCAACGACCTACCTTATGACACTATGAAGAATAGATGTTTCCAATGGGTCACAGAATGTTATACATGGTAATCGGAAAAAAATCCCTAAAAAAATCTTAAGAAATAAAATCCCTGAAAAACACCCATAGTAAGAAAATACCATTTATATTGCCTTCTTATTTATTGTGATAATTTATATTATGTATTATAAAATAGTTGGTCATTTTAGATTCTGCCTATTGAATATTAACTAATGTTTTACAATGATATTTATTTTTATTTATTTTTTCTGTAAAAACTTTCTCGCATTGAAATACTTGTTCAAAAGTTTCTACCAATATCGTTTTGAAACAGAATTTGTCCCTAGATGGTACATTTAAGACGTCATTTGTCAATTTTCTCAATAGTTTTTTTGAAATTTGGGAAAAACTACCCAACATTTTACTAAAACGCCTTTAAATTTTTTTTTTTTCATCCAAACTTTATAAAAATTTTAACATAGACACCTAAAAGAAACAGTTGATTTTAAATAAAATTAAAAACAATATAATATAATAAAAGGTTAAAAGCAACTTTCAAATTAAAAGCAATATGTGTAAAAAAAAAAAAAATGAGGATTTACTTCTCACCATGGATAAGACTTGGTGGATGTGTTGAATTTTAAATTAACGATAAATCATTCCTTCAATAAAACGATTCTGGACAGAGCTTTAGTTTACCCAAGACTACATCACACAAAAATTATAAAGTTTATGATTATTTCAAAAAAAAAAAGTTATTTTTTATTCAGCCACTGTTATGGGACTGTTATTCAACTATCAACTGAGAAAAGGAAAAAAAATGATGAGAAAAATAAGTGATATAAAAAAAATATCAGATTTTTTTTGACGTCATATTAAAAATGTTGTTACTAAAATATTTTTCATATTATAGTCTATCTATATAAAATTTTCACAAAGTTTGGATTAAAAAAGAATAGTTTAAAAATGATTTTGCCAAATTTTGAGCAGTTTATCCTGAATTTTGGGAAAAATATTGAAAATTTAAAAAAAAATGATCTCTTAAAGTACCATCTAGAGGCAAATTCTGATTCGTATAATTGGTGGACTCCTGGACTTTTGGACAAGTATTTCTATACGAAAATGTGCTTACATAAAAAAAAAAAAATAAAAATAAATATTATTGTAAGAACACTAGCTTCGCTACACTCCGAATCTCAAAGTTGTAAAACTATTGATAAATAAGTTTTCATCCATTTTTATTTTTGATCTAAGCTACTGAGAAGTTGTTAAAAATGAAAAAGGGGCTCTTTCAATAATTTTGTCCAGGTGGGATATAGGAAGTGTCTAGCTTATAGTTTGATACAAAGCTATAAATTCAACTGTTATAAGTTATTATAAAAACGAATCTACATTCGGTTTGAACTTTAAAAATGAATACAAAATAGCTAAAAAAGTAATCGATTTACCCTAAATGTGTAATTTAATTTTTTTTAATAATTATCTGTAGAATAGCGCATGAAAAGGTGTTTTCACCCGTCTGTATACTATTGCGTGTTTAAGAGCATTCACAGATATTGAGTACCTATTAATTGTGTCAATGTATAATGGGTATCATTAAATAATCGTTTTATTTACATACATATA
Organism: Stegophylla sp. TES_Ste_2020; assembly: GCA_025469315.1. NCBI lineage: Eukaryota > Metazoa > Arthropoda > Insecta > Hemiptera > Aphididae > Stegophylla > Stegophylla sp. TES_Ste_2020. The sequence goes on along the minus strand of JAIPRM010012177.1, from coordinate 7,981 downwards.
CTATCACAAGGACACTTCTATTATTATGCAAATAATATTATATGAACACATAAAAATAGCACCCCCCCCCCATGTACACAGATAACAGTCGCAAGTGAATTATGATTAGTGAATGTAGGTAAATTACAAAGAGTATACAGTGAATATCAAAAAAAAATTACTTAAAAAATTAAAAAATCCAAAAGATTCTAAATAAAAATTACCTATTTAGTTTTGTATGTTAACAAATTATAATTATCGTATAACGGTTGACAGAAGTTTTGTAATCTAAATATCACTTTTAATTTTATATAATTGATAGAAGATAAATCTAACGATTCCATTTACAATGATGTTTAACAAATTTTTACCACTTTTGGGATAAATGTAGAATTCTGGACATATCTCGTTATTTTATACCTATATAATATTATATATAATTTGAAATATTCTGTAGTAATATGATATTAGTATCAGGCCCGGATTTAGGACTAGGCTACCTAGCCTATAGCCTAGGGGCGCCACGTCTTGAGGGAGGACGCTTTCTTCTTTTTTTTTGTAGATGCTAGATATAATTCCTATCTGCAAATTTAATTTAACATCTACTAGAATACTAATCTTACTCAACAAAAATGTAAGATTTAATGTTTTAGATTGACTTAAAAATAATTTTAAATTAATCCATTATACATTTTTATATAGTCATAAAATTGATAAATTAATAAGGAATGGGGCTCTCAGCTCTTATTGAATAAATGATGTACGATGTACTATGAAGTAGGGGCGTTGATTTTTTATTAGCCTAGGGGTGTCTTTTAAGTAAATCCTACCCTGATTAATATTATATCAACATACAGTGGTGTGCCCCTGAAAAAAAAATTACTTTTCATGCAATTTTAAAAATTGATGCCACCATTTTTTAGTTTAGATGTCTCAACCACGGTCTGAGAAGATCTTGGTCTCAACCAATGGTAAAAAATCATATCTCAAACCGTTTATATGGGTGTAATACTGTAATATGATGTTGAGAAGATTGGCACCAATGTTTTTAATTTTTACCGCCATTTTTATTGACATTTCATGCTATTATCAATTTATTGCAATTATTTATAGTTACAGTCGCCATATTCACCACAGGTTGTTTGATAAAAACTTACACTTTTCACTTTGGTTTATTTAGTTTTAACTTTTATTATATATATTTTATTTTATATTCCTACTATATTTATAAAAAAAGTTTGTTCTTAATTTAATACAATTGATTGGCATAAGGAAAAAATTAATCAACTACCTAATTGATTTGTACGGTGACAACCCATTATCATGGAATCCCAAACGTTGCGATTAGAATCAAAAATTAGGTAATGCTTGGGAATACATTTTAACGACACTTAGTTGTGACAAAAGTGATGCTGAGAAAAAAATTAATAATTTAACCGCACAATTTTATAGCAGATAAAAAGCTAAGTCTGGTGATGGTACAGAAAACGTGATTGATTCAAGAAGATTTGATTTAAATCCAGTGATGTTTCAATGTGACAAATACCAATTACTAAAGAAGCTGGAATATAAGTAAGTTAATTTAATATAATTTTTATTTTAAGAAACTAACATCTGTCTTATATAATATTATATTTGTTATGTACCTACAGTGTGTAATAAATATTACACCAAAATAATAATTATGAAAGGTGCCTATTTTAATCAGTTAAAAAATTTAGGTATTTCAGCTGGTAAATTTAATTTGGATCCCTCAAGACAACATTTAAATTCTGTATTTACTAATATCCCACCACCAAAAACAGATCTTAACAATCAATACTGGTAAATATGAAGTTATAATGGAACGTCTACAACTGGTAACAAAACAATGCTGATAATATTCATTTTATGAATTATAATCTAATATTTGCCATCAGGTCCACTGTTATAATTTGTGGTACCTTAAGTAATTTATAAATAGTGAGGCCCTATATTAGTGGATATAATTGCTCATCAAAATTAACATGATTGAGAAAAACTTGTATAGGTATTTAATGTCTAAACTTTGGCAATCTTAAGATACCATGTTTCCTTATTATGTTAGCAGAGGCTGATCACCGCTGTCAACAGTAAAATGTAAAAACAATCTAAGAAGTTTATTGACTATTTACTGTGATAAATTAATATTATTAAAAGATTTTGTCTAATCAGATAAGTTAGCATCGCCCAGGAGGCGTTTTTAAGATAAAAATAACTCTGATTAATTTAAAAATAGTTCATGCAGTATATTTTAGGTATGATTGATCTAGTAAATAACGGAGCCGGATTTAGTTCTTTTGGGGCCTAGGAGCAAGAATTTGTTTAAAGTTCCCTACCAGTAAACACACCTATTTACCTTAGGAGCAACTAGAGAGAACCAAAATTACTTTGAAAAACAAATTTATACTAAATGTTTAAAAGGAGATTCAATTATAAATAAAACAAATTAACCTCTTGAAATATTTTATTCTAGTTACACTTAAATATGTTTTGATATGTTTTAAATTAATATTTAATATTAATTATTAATATATAAATAAATATTTTTTTGCATACTTCACATTTTTTCATGTATATTTTGTAATTTTTTGTGCTTATTTGCATGCATATTTTGCTTTTTTGGCTTCTATAACTTCCAAACCCTATTAATGAGTAATTGCTGTTTACCAAAAATAATGACGTGCTTAAATTTATATTATTATTTACTCATATTAGCAAACTGAATTATAGGTAATTCACATTATTTTTTTTTGCACTATCACTCAAAATAAAAAAAATAAAACAATTTACAGTTATAAAATTTAATGACATATTGAAATTTTCCATGCTAATTTACTATGAATACATTAAGGCAAGTCACAATGTCCCTACATGCGTGAGGCCCTAGGCAATTCTAGCACTACCTACTCCTAATGGTGGCACTGTTTTCCATCCATTAACTTTAGGCAATGGATGGAAAATTTTTCAATTAATCTTTGAACATTTTGTGAATAATTTTTCATTCTTCGCTTTTTAACATCTTAAAAAAATACATTATTATAATATTCATATGTATAAAATATACATTTAATTTATGTTCTATCATATTTTAATACTTATCTTTGCTTATTACATTAAAAATAGGCATATAGTTTTCTATTATATATTCTATGTATTATGGTTTTTCTATAAATACTATAATTTTATACAAAATACTTATAATTAGAGTTTGGATTTTAAGGCAATTTATACAATAATAATTTACCTTTTTAAATATGAAAATATCAAAAAAAGACAATTACAAAATTTACTAAAATGTATAGTTCATTAAAACTAAATTCAAGTATTATAAAATCGACTATGTGTATATAAGGATCTTGTATCTATAAATTAAAAACACATTTAAATCTATAGATAGGTAGTATTAGTATTTTCATAATCATTAAATTAACAGACCATAAAAATACTTTATTGGTATCATTGATAATAAATCCCTATTTTAAACATAACATTGACAATGCATCGTTTTCACAAATTCAAATTTATTTATTCCGTCATAAAGTATTTAAAAGTATCATATAAAATTATAATTAAGCACAAAAGAAATAAAAAAAGTTTTAATGTTGGCCTATTATCTTAGAAGCTTAATGAAACACATTTCTATATAAGAATTATTTTTTACTATTATCCATAAATTAGATGCATTTGCCTTCAAATCTGAACCCTACTTATAACTTAGATTAACTAATAATAATAATTTTATTATTTTCATAGAATTATGAGGATTGAGCAACAACAAATACAGAGAAAAATGTGCCAAATGATAAATTAACCCAAAACAGTGACAAAAAAAAAAAAAAAATGCTGTATTTGAAGATGTTTTATTAACACACAAGAAAAATTATAACCAAGAAAATATAAAGGTAATTTAAAGAGGAAAAATGATAATTAAAAGGTTGAGAAAACTTATCAGGTAATTTTAATAATTAGGTCAGGAAAATATGAATACATACAATGTTTTTGGAACCATAACAGTAATAAAATTAAAAAGTTACAGGCTATTCAATGGTTACTTTTTAGTACTTTGTGAAAAATATTCTATATCAGCGTTTTGCAAACTTTGGGTCGTGACCACAGTTATACTCAGGTTAGCTAACAACGTTATATCACCTATGTATTTTACTGTTGTATGTAGCGTCGCATTGAACTAAAAACACAAGTAGTTGGAAGACCTACTTTTACCTGTAGAATATTTATAGTATTTTAACAATAATAAATGGTTACATTTTTAAAAATCTACCATAAACCTTTTTTTGGTGATGATAAAAAGTACATCATAAATGTTTTTATTATGAACTACTTTGATTAATGGTTGGTTAGATATTAACAAATCTAACACCACAGAATATTTTATACTAGTGATGTTTTTTCAATCAAAACCGCATTCAGTATTTGGTTTTAAATCTGGTGGTAATCTTTTTTGACCTAAAGGTGTCTTGCCTGTTTTTCTACACAGTATAATTTTCATAAAAGTTGGCTCAAAGAATAATTTTTACAAGTGTTTTAAGCTAGAACTGCAGCTCAAATTATGGTTAATCTAAATAATAACAATTTATTTTCATTATTATTATGTAACATATTATTCAAAATTGATGTAATTTTATATGAATATTGAAATGGCTATGGATTATTCTGTAGTTAAATGACAAATTGTTAAATATACTCAATATAAAATTGACAATTTATTATTGTTTTGTATAGTTAAATTATAATTAAGTTTCACTCAGAATCTTTATATTGAAAAATTGATTTAACATTGTTTTTTTTTAAATTCAACTTGCTTATTAACTGATACTGATAACTGGGATACTCATCTCATCCGAGTAGAAATTTCTACCCATGGTGTGATATATATCTGGCTTTTTTCTATTTATTCATTATGACTGATGTTGTAGATTTCCTACATGATTAAGGATTTTTTTTTTATTACTAAATACATGGATATTTTGGGCTTTGCAAAGCTCACATTATTATTGCCTTATATTTTATTTATAATATTAATTTACTCATTGAACCAACAATATTAATTAGTAGATATATATTTATATATTTCTGGAGTTGAACAGTTAATACTTGGCCCCTATTTATTTTAATCAAGTAAATTAAAATCAGACAAAACTTAATTTCAACATTCTTATAATAGAAAAGAATCAATGCATATTATTAACATGAGGGTAACAATTTATAAACTGTGACTATTGTAACTATAAATAGGCTATTCTAAATTAACAAAAAAATATGCACTATTATAATAATGTAATCAACAATGAACTGCAAAATATTAAACTAGTTTCAAAGAGTGTGTACAGTCCGTAAAGTTAGGTTTCTTAACATGTCACTGACTGTTAATCACTGTAATTAATAACAAATGCATTGTTATATGTTTTTCATTATCTCTATAAAAAAAGGTATATGGTAGATTTTCAAGAATATGACCAATATTCTTTTTGCCAAAATTTTTATTGGCAAAAATTATTGCCAAAATACTATAAATGCTATATGTTCTACATCTCAAAGTATGCCTCCTGGCCATTAGCGCTATTAGTTCAATCCAAAGCCACATAGACCACTTGAAAAACGGTGTCTGCCAATGTGAGTATAGTAAATAATCATGGTTGGGACCCACTGGTGGATCGAAAAATAGATTCTAAGAAATGTATATTTTCAACTAAACACCACTATCAAATGACAGAGTTGTATATTTGCATACATTTGTAAAATTATATTCATTACCTATATAGTATATACCAATAAATTATTAAATAATAAAAGTAATAAACTAGTCTTATTTTTATAAAACTACTTTTAGATTCTGAACGAAGTGAAAAAGCTAATGTTTTTACAATGATGTTTATTATTATATTTTCTTTTCTGTAAAAATTTTTTCGTATAGATATACTTGTTCAAAAATTTCGATCAGTAACTTTTTGAAACCAGATTTGCCTCTAGTTGATACTTTAGAGAAGTAATTTTTTGAATTTCCGTAAAATGGGCTTTTTGGACAGTATTAAGACGTTTTTCTTAATAATAAATTTAATGTTTAAGTTATTATTTTGATTTTTTGTTCTATAGATAGCTCTACTCTTTTTTGATTGATTTTTCTTTTTAAAATTGATTTATATCTATATGAAGTATTTTTTTATTTATTTTTTTTGATATATGTCCGAATTAAACCCTATTTATTCTATCTTCAGACACCTATCATTTTCTGTGTAATTTAAGTATATAGCACACATTTAAAACATGCTATGGTTATTTCGAACTGAGGAATTTCAACTGAATAAGTTCTTAAAATAGAAAATAAACAAAACGACATATATTTAACTAAACATCTTGTTTCAATGTTTTAAAAGAAACACTTGTTTAATGTTAAATAAGAAAACATAAAATAAATTAAATTTAACAGCTTGTTTTAATAAATAGAAAACATCTTGTTCAATGTTTTTAAATTCTATTTTTTCATCATAATTTCAAACTTAATAAGTAGGTACTAAATACCTATTAAGTTTGAAAGATCCGAAACCATCATTTTTTGATCCAAACTTTATAAAATTTTAAACATGGGTAAAAAATATGAGAAACATTTTGGCATAAAAAAATTTTGGAAATGTGAAAAAAAAATTTTGGACATTTTTCTACATTTTTTCTTCTCATTTAATTTTTTTTTATATATATATATATATATATATTAGATAAAAAAAAGCAAAGTATAGACCAGAAAGCCGGACATACTTCACACCACGGATATTCTTCGCTTTTCGAGTCAGATACTCCAGATACTCTTGGTGTATTGAAAATGACGACTATTTTTGTTCTTTATATTATTAATTTTTTTCATTCCGAATCGTCTTATTAAAGAAATAATTTATCGTTTCTTTAAAATTATACACACCCTTCAACAGTATCTGACCTAAAGAGTGAATAATATCCGTGGTATGAAGTGTGTCTGGCTTTTTTTATTTTGTAAATATAAAATCATGTGGGTCACGATAAATATTTATAGGAAAATTTGGGTAACATTCCTAAAAAATTTAAGAACCACTGTTCTATATAAAGCTGGGTTTGGGAAATAATATGGGTCTCCTCATACTCAGTTAATGTCCTATAGCCGTTTTTAATTTTATTTTCCTTGTAGTTAACTATTTTTATAATATTATAATTATAATTAGATATTTTTTAGTTTCTATTAATAAAGTTATTGTATTTTGTTTAGTTTGTCTTTTACTTAAAATTATTAAGTTAATTAAGTTTTTATTTTCATTTATATAATTAGATCTTATTAAAATTATTTTATATTGAATAAATATTTATGTAACATTACAATATTAATAGTATTTGACACATACCTCACCTAATTCTGAAAATCACTAATCAAAGTGAAATTCTTATAAACTTTGAATTAAGAATATCTCAACAAATACATCAAACTATTAAATGTATCTTTAGATGCTAAAAATCTTTTAGTAATTTACAAGAGTTTTTTAAATATTGCACTTCTAAAAATAGTGTCTTCTTCTTAAAATTTATGCCCTACAATATTTATCAAGTATTCAGAATTAGCACTTCTTATTCTAGCATATATTTAATAATTAGTAAAACTATTGATTTATTATTTACAGATAATCTATGCTAGGAGCTTGATCGATTGAACTGGAGACACACATAGGAAGGCATTGAATTTGCGCAATATCAAAAGTAGCCAAGCAACATTAAAAAGCCGGACATACTTCGCACGATGGGTGTACTTCGCACGACGGGTAGTATTCTCTTGACGGGCGTATTAAATTTTAAAGAAACGATAAATCATTTCTTCATCGATTCTGAACGAAGGAAGTTAATATAAGAAAAAAAAAATAGTATGTCACTATTAATAAATATGAAACACGAACCATTTGTAAAATTATCGGCATACTTAATATAAAGTTTACATAATTATATTTAT
>JAIPRM010012176.1:0-12299 GCA_025469315.1 Stegophylla sp. TES_Ste_2020 | reverse complement strand
TGTCCGGCTTTTTTTTTTTTTTTTTTTTAGAAAAAACTACCCAAAATTTAAAAAAAAAGACTGGGAAACCATCATTTTTTGATCCAAGCTTTATGAAAATTTAAACGTAGATAGACAATAATATAATAAGTGTGTTGAAAATGACGACCATTATTGATCTTTATATTATTAACTTCTTTCGTTCAGAATCGTCTTATTGAAGAAATGATTTATAGTTTCTTTAAAATTCCACAAACCCGCCAAGAGTATGTGACCCGAAAAGGGAAGAATATCCGTGATACGAAGTATTTCCGGCTTTTTTGCCTTCACTTTGCTTTACTTTACTTTTTTATTTTACAATTATTGTTTACGATAAAAGTGTTTTTATTAGAGTTTAGATCAAGAATTGTTTTGGGTTTCAACTATGACGCATCCCCCTACCCGGTATAAATGTGCCTTTAACAAACATACCCCTGAAATTTAGGTCAACTTGTGGCCGCAGCCATTACATGTAAATGTATAATCGTCGCATACAATCTGATATTGATTTAGCGGTGTTTTCTATCTACATCATATTAAAACCAATTCATATGTTATACGGACGCAATCAGGGCAGCATACGATATTATAATTTAACTTTACACTCTCGTATCGCGTTTTCACTACGCAGTTTATCATGTTATGTATTAATGTCCGTTTTATGTACACGCGATATAATACACCCAATACGCATAACACATTTTTCACAACAACAATAATAATAATAATAATGATAATATCCCGGCTCGACGGTGTCGGCGGCCGCAGCGTTGGCCCCCCGGGGGGGCTGCCCAGAGGAGCCGCGCGGCTGCGGTCGTATCGGGCTGCAGAGCGCGCGTCCGCGATCCACCACGTACCCCACACGCACGCCGCGTTGCGCCCCCTGCCCCCCCCCTCCGAGCGGTCACACGCCCGCGCCACCGACGACGACGACAACGACGGTGCCCCCAACTTTGTACGTATATAAACCGGCGAAGTGCTCGTGGACCGAGTTATAATACGATTCCGTCCCGTCGAAGCACCGCCAACAACCGGTCCACTGTCGCAGCATCACGCGGAAAGAAAGCGATATTAAACATGACACAGCACACAGTGAGTATACACGATAACAATAATAATATATTATTATTATTATTATTATTATTATTATTATATGGTGTAAAACGTTAAATTAATATTTGATACACGTTAGTTTATAATATAGTGTTATTTATTTAATATTGAATATTTTTTTTTCACGCCGCATTGTAACTACAACGCTATTGATTATTTATTTTTCCATCATCTCGTCAACGAGTGTGTCCAAACGCGATGCCGAATAAAAATAATAAAGATATAATATTATTATTCATATTATTACCGTTAGACCGGTTCGATGACAATGTACCTACGCCGCGCGCCGCGGTCAAACCATAATCAATCAACACACCGCCGCCGCCACCGCGTTCTCCGAACGATTTGAGAAGTCTCGTATCGTCTTTACGCGATTTTTCGCACAAACGAAGTCACTCGCACGGTCGTAAATCACTTTGTATCGTGTCACGTTCCATATTATTATTACTATTACCATAACGTACATAATATGAGTTTTTGAATTTCCAATGACGAAACACGTGTCCCGGTCAATTGCAGGCTGTATCCCTCTAAACACACTGAAGGTTTTTTTTTTTTTTGTGGTTTCATATATTAACGCGTGTAGCAAAAAAAGGAATAGGTTTCATTTGCATCGAGTCGATTGTATGAGGCATTTTGTGAATTCGAATACAAACTCAACCATGTAGCGATTTGAGTCGCTGATCTCAATTTACTATAATATAACATGAACGTTTAATTTAATGCGAGGAAACTATACCAAGGAAAATAGATTCGATTTATTTCTACCATTTAAAGTATCAAATTATTATTTTCCCTCGTTAGATTTAACGAATAACAAAACTTATAAACCCCTAAAATACGTGAATAGCTTTTGAACTAAACCGTTCAATAGTCTCTACAATATACGTAGAATACCTACACTACTAAATTCGTATAGGTTTACCCGCAAATTTGTTGTACATCAAATGTGGTATTTATTTTTTAAGCATATTGAAAAAAAAAATTGTTTAAATTTAAATATTGCATATGCCGTAAATGCTGTAGTTATATTAAGCTTGTTTGTAATTACTTACATTTACAATTTACATGCGCCTTTTTTCATATACAAAGTGTAGTAAACAAGTTTCACGGAATCAATGCAAGTCGAAAGGTAGAGTTTTAGACATTTATGATTATAAAAAAAATAATAATAAAACATATATATATATATACCGTACTAAAATCTTGTATAAATAATTATTCGTTTAAAACTAAATCCAACTATACCAGTTCAAGTTCTTTTAATTTCTCGTTATGCTTTCGTAGAAAACGTTATTGTAAAAAAACCGTAGTTGGCTCATATATATTTATTTTTTATAACAATGTTCTATACAAAATACACAACGAGCTTCATAATAAACTATATATTACGTCATGCTTAATCATAGGACTCATCTGCTAGAAACATTTAAAAATCACACGAATAAATTGTAAAATCTGGAATCATATATAAAATATAAATGTTAGTCGATAGCACATTATTATGCAAGCGACCAGATAATCGAAATGACACAAACACATTTATTACGAGATCTCATCATGTATCTACTTTTAGTTTCCAAGAAAGGAAATATCTCTCTCGATCCAGAAACATTAGAACTGTATAGAAATAAAATTCCAATGCATTATTATACTATTAAAGCCGTATACCATCAACCTCTTTAATATAAATAATAATAAAAAAAAAAATTATTTATATGTATGTTTAACGATTCATTCTGTCATAAGCAGTGCCGCTTAACACCATCAAAATAGTTTTTTTTCTCTAGCTCCTTTAAATATCTTTAATTATCTTTAGTTCTTTACGAAAATTTCAATATTTCAAGGAGGCACCTAAAATGTCTTAATGTTTTAATAACTAAGGAAGTAAATATTGCATTTGATTAGCTTTTTTTTTTTTACTTTTAAAAAGCGATTTAAGTATAAGTACATAAAGTGAAACATTTAGTTTAAATATTTTATTTTTTTTTTTAGTATTTTATATTTGTATATGCTTAATAGTATTTTAGTTAACATTAATGATCATAAAAACGTGATGTTTAATTTAAATGGTAATGAACATCTAACAGAGTCATTATTCATATTTTTTTTTTGTTTTGCGAATTTAGCGCCCCTTAGTTTTCTCCTAAATCCACCACTAATAATAAATATTATTTAATTTTACAACGCCGTTATTTTAAGGAATATTGAAAGTTCTATACAATAAACGGATACGAAAATATCTTGCCGAATAAGTGTCTATAATTATCAATAGTTACCTCAAACATTATTTGTACTAATAATTACTAATTTTTATATCGATGAATTGAGATTCCATATTACAGCGATATTAGACCATGACGACCATGCTGGTAATTCATTTGTTATTATTTGCTTATAGACCTAAACACAATACATTCGCATTTAATCACGCATGACCGATCGCAATGGCCTTAGTGAATTTTAATTTGTTTTCTCATACAAATATCATATATATTTATTACATTATATATTACATATTTTTATACATATTTATATATTATATATTTCTTGTGAACGCGGAGAGAGTATTTTTTTTTTATCGTATTATTATGAAAAATTCATAATTTTAAAATCTCTAGAGTCTAGAAGTACACGATTTAATCGTTTAAACAAACGAATTGCCTTTTTTATTTATTCTTCTTTTATCATCGCCATTCGTTCAAGTTCAATCAGTATATTATTGGTGTATAAAGAACTCGATAGCATCACAGACACATCGAAAAAAAAAAATGAAACTGCAGGTTACTGGGAATTCCAAATATAACCTAATTTTACATGTTACAGATAATCGCAGTTTTGGCGTGCCTGTTGGCCGTTGCTGCTGCCACACCAATCTCCGTGCCGTCGTATCCGTCGCCAACTTACTCGCCAGCCCCGGCTTACACCACGGCACCGGCTTACACCCCGGCTCCGACTTACAGCCCAGCCCCGTCTTATAGCCCAGCCCCGGCTTACAAACCGGCTCTGGCCTACAAATCGCCGCCGGCTTACTCCGCTCCGACATACACGGCACCAGCTTACTCCGCTGCTCCGGCCTACTCGGCACCGGCGTACCCCGCTCCTGGCTATTCCTCGGCTCCGGCGCCGTACAAGCAGTCGTACGAGCCTGCGTACCCACCCAAACCGTACAGCTTCGACTACGCGGTCAACGACTACACCACCGGTGACGTCAAGAACCATTACGAGTCGAGCGATGGTAAGACCGTGAAGGGCTACTACAGCCTGATCGAGCCGGACGGCACCAAGAGGATCGTCGAGTACACCGCGGACGAGTACGGTTTCAACGCAGTGGTCAAGAAGGAAGGCACCCCGACGTACTCGCCAGCCGCTCCGGCCTATAAACCCGCGTACAAGCCCGCTCCGGCCGCCTACCCAGCAGCAACCTACCCGGCCGCGTACCCGACCCCAGCCTACTAACTAGAGGGGAACGCATCCGCTACGACTCACCCTGCGGTGACTGCGGTCCAAGGTCCAAGAGATCAGCGCCTGCAGATTGACACTAACGACGAATAACAATCCGACTGTTTTGTCGCATAATGTCGTTTCGTACGGAAAACACCTCTTTAACCTGTTCGGGCCATGCCTCTAAAACGACGATTATTATTTATTTTTGTACTTCTCCTATTCTCATTTTCACGGTTCAAACCCGTTTGTTTGTTATATGACTTCTATTTTTCTATAAAAATAAAAAAAATATTGTAGAAAAATTGCTATATTTTTTATTTTACAATTTGCACACAGTGCCGGTTTTCAATGCAGGATTCCCTCTTAACTTATCGACAAATTTACCGGCAGATTCATTTTTTTTGCATAAAAAAATGTTTCAAATGCTTGATTTTTTTCGACTTGAAATTATTTGGAGTAAATAAATCATAGCATACGACTACAAAAATAATTTGAAACATGTGAAACTAATTTTAATTGGGTGGCTAAACACATCACTTTTTGGATTCTGAGTGAAGCCAAAAATACACGATTTTGTAATGATGTTTAATTTTTTTTTCCTGTAAATACTTTTTTGCATGGAAATAATTTTTTAACAGTATTGACTAGTGACTTTTTACTACTCAAATATTTTGACAAACACACCTCAAAAACTTTATATTTATTTTCGTCCAAACATGATGAAAATGGTATAAGAAAATTTTGAAAATGTGAAAAAAGAATGTTGAAAATTTGTTTTTCTAACACTTTTTCTTTCATGTTCTCAGGTAATAATGGGATATAAAACTGGCTGAGTACAAAATAATTCTTTTTAAATAACTCTATATTTTTAAGTAAAATTGTCTTATGTAAACTGAATTATTACTCAGAATTATTTTATCGGAAAACGATTTAACGTTTCTTTAAAATTTTACTCACCTGTCAAATTTTATCGTAGGAACGAAGAGTACCCATGCGAAGTATGTCCGGCTTTTTTTTATGTACGCGTTTTTCAAAAGCGGTTTATGTATAATTTTGCACATTAGCAATGGATTGTTTTCACTTGATTAGTATATACAGTCGATTGGAGGAAGTTTAGGTTTTTTCTCGTGACGAAATAAGACGAAAAGTTGACAGATTTAACACCGCTGCAGGCCTGCGTTGATCGGAAACTCGTATGGATTTAGGTATACGGGTCTGCAGGCGCTGCAGGCGCTACACGTGAACGTCATATTGACGATTCTCACGGGGTTTGAAGGAAAATACCACACGGCGGCCCACCCGTCGAGGTAACACACATACAAACACACACGCACGCACACACACACATGTGCTCATATACGCACAATAAAAATAAAAATAATAATGATAATATGAGTAATAATAACGGTGATAATGATAATCGCATTACATAGACACCTATATTATATAGGTGTGTACCCGTCGGCGTGGGCGGTCGGAAAAGAAAACTGAAACAATAAAGTTTACGAAACAGTATACCGTCGTCGTCATGTCACGTCGTGTGGAGTGCGCGACAGCCGTTTTTGTTTTTAGAAAGGTTGCGCGAACTTCCCGCCGGCCATCCAGAACTGACACTCGACGTTGTAATATAATAATAATTATAATAATATATTATCGATGTAGGGTGTCACGGCGGCGGACTTCACGCCCGAATACTTAACTCACATAAACTCATGACATTGACATAATATTGCAACATAATCGACTACGCGTCTTCCTACATGTGATGAGAACTATTTGTATATATTAACCGAACAACGGATAAATGAATACGTAATGATAAACATTTAATTTTTGGAAGTATGGTCTCTGAATATTTGAAAATTAGAATTTTCATGTAAAGTAGAAATTATTACTTATAAGTTATAACCAATGTTATTATTAATAAACAGTTATGAAAATAGTATTGTTCAAAAAATCTAAAATTTAAATTATTTGTTATAATATTACATCTAAGTCGAAAGAGGTAGTCATAATTAAATAATAAAATGTAATTAATATAAATTGTATCTACCTACCCCGTCACTATCGATAGTTATCGATAGTTTCAAAATTTTAAGAGCTCGTAGAGGTAATAGATGATTGGAAAATGGCAATGGATGATCAGGGCCGTACTCAGCTTTGGCCGATCCCGGACAAAGTAAACTTTCTATATACAAAGACAAGAAAGCCAGACATACCTTACACTTTAGGTATTCTTCGCTCCTCAATTCAGATACTCTTGGTGGGCGTTTTGAATTATAAAAAAACGTTAAATTATTTATTCAATTATACGATTCTGAGCGAAATATGTTAATTACATAAACTATAAAGGACAATAATAGTCGTCATTTTCAACACATCCACCAAGAGTATGTAATCCGAAGAGTGAACTAGTGAAGAATACCAATGGAACGAAGCCTCTCTTGTGTCTACATTATTTTACTTATCTTTGCGTTACTTTATTTTACTTAACTTTTTTTTGATAGAGAAAATGAAAAAAAAAACAATTTTACTACAAATAAAAAAAAAAAAAAAAATGAAAAAAAAGTGTCAAACATTTTTTTTTATTTTTTCAAAATTTTCTTGCGCCAAAATATAGAATTTTTAATAGGCCAATTTTTTAGAATTTGATACATATAATATAATATTCATCAGATTCAACCGAATTATCAATCATTTATCTATTTTGTTCATTTATCTATGAACAAAAAAAATTGAAACTAATAGAAGTTTTTAGTTTTTTTATCACACAACAGTGACCACTAAGCAGTGAAGATTTTTAGTTTTTCAAGTATCTAGTGGAAACTCACTTGGTGAAGTGCTTAATGGGGCTAGAAACATGGTTCACTGACATTTCACCACATTTTGTATACTTTATAATATCGAACACAAATCAAAGTAAACTAAAAATATATATTTTTTGTTTTACTATTAGCCCCTTCAATGACAAAATCCTGCGGACGCTACTGTTCTCGTCCATACGTGCAGCCACATTACGTCTAAGAAATCCGAATAATGCTGAAGACAGACACAATTGCACGTATACGACAATTATTATTTTGTCACTCGAGCACCGATAGTTTAATTTTCGGTGCAAATAAAAGTGGTGGAAAATAATATTACTCCGATCACCTTACAGTATGTAGACTTTTCCAGCGAGATTCCAGCGAAAGACGCAATCATGGCCATGCGCATCACAGTCGTCATACGTAAATTTAAACCGTTTTACATAATACCAGGTGGTCGTTAGAAATAAACGATCGAATAGTACTATAATTTATTCTGTACGACAACATGCGGGAGATCGTTTTCGAAGAATATAATGTCTCGAGCGGGCGCATAATAATAATAATAATATATTCTTACAAAAAATCGACGAAAAAGAAGCTCGTAAACTAATCCGGCCGTCTACTGGTATGTTATCGTCCTCTCGGTGTGTAACTTTTTCTTTTTCTGTGCTTGTAGTGATAGAGTTCGTTAAGATGAATATTAATTGTTACGTAATTATTCACGGCATTAGACCATTCGAATAAAAATATCCATTTATCTCGATATACACGTAATACGCCACACAATAATTATAACGGATCGGTAAAATATAACCGTGTAGGAACGTATATTATACATTTCAAAACGTACATAGCACATGCGTGCGTTTTGGAATGTTGCTGGAACTAAGCATTACGGTAAGTGTTTCAGCGCTAAAGGGTTGTTGTTAATTTTGCAATTTATAATTAGCTCAACATATTGAGATCACGTACGTATAATTATAACGTCGAAAAGCCATGTACTCCTTGACTAATAATAACGTGTAACTATAAAATATATACTTACTGCAATTTATTACAATACATGAATACGATCGAGTATACGATCTGGTCAGATCCAACAAAATTAAAAAAATAATATTAGTAACAAAAAATACGTTTGCATATTAATTGGAAGCCGAATGCATATACTTCTGCTCATTATTTTTCTCTCCGTTGAAATATAATATATTATGTGGAGCTGTTCATTATTTATTGATGGTCTAACATAAAAGCCGTAACAGCCAAATGTTTATAGAATAAAAATGTACGAACTATTTAAAATTTTAAAGTAAAAACAATGTATAATGATAATAAAATGCTGATTAAAACTTGCGAGTGGTCTACGGAAACTACTGTTCATGCCCGGTCACCAACTTCAGGCACCTGGCTTTGCATAAACCGGTTTAGCTGACAATAAAAAAAAAATGTTTAGATTTACCAACAAATCATTTTTATTGAAAGTTAAGGTACAACATTCAAATTGTATATATATTTAAAATCAATATTTTTAATTCTATAATAATATTATCACTGATCACGTCATATATAATATATATTTTGAAATATAATTATTACATTTTTAAAATCATATTATTACAAATTATTCACGATTACAAATAGTTTTTAAATACCTAATATGTTTAAACACGTGTAAGCATATTCATAAATCATAATATATATATATATATATATATATATGCTTTTAAATTATTTGTATAAATTAACAATTTTGTACCTTACAAAAATCCGGACTCTCCCAATCATTATTTACAGTCGGTATTAAGCGCATGCTCCGAGCACTTCACCGTTTGCTTTGGACCCAGAGCGCTTTGAGGTTTGCCTAGATTGCAGAATTTTCTATTTAACTTCATATTATACGCATCCATATAATCATTATATTTCAAGTCTTTAAATTTTTAATTAATAATACATATTTTTACATTGCTAACTGTGTAGCAACTTATTACCAAGGTAGATAAGTTTAGAGTGAAACGCTGAACATGATAATACGAGTAAGCTATGCACACGTAATATCAAGTTATAAAACATAACGTATATGATACATTAATTTTTAAATAATATTTATGAACGCCATAATGTATAGGAACACTAGACGAAAACCCGTTAAGGAGCGCATATATAATTCTAATTTTAAAATATACAAATCGAACGTCGAGTGACTTTGTTAATTTATTACAATATAAATCATAGGCGTAATCACAGCCGAGGTAAATAAAGGTATACACACATAGTATAATATGATTTCTATCGACTATTATATTTGCACTGATACGCTGCACCGCTGTACCACTGTCACCTTTCCACTCCTCTCGTTTCAATGACTTATTGTTAATCGTGCAAGACGATCGTAGCTCATATAATAATTTACATCACGAATGTTGACGAACTGCAGTTGTATGACAGTATACCACTAAAAAAAAAAATCTGCAACACGTTATTATCTTTCATGAGTAACATCATACCGCGTTATACGATTTTTCATGTTATTTTATACGGTTTGCGTACAGGTGTATTACTCAATTCTAAATTAGCCTAAATGTAAGATGTATATTATCGCCGATGGTGGATGATCATATCTCAACCAAAATTTATTTTGCGATATTCTTTTACAATTTTATATTTTAAACAATAATAATATAAATTATTATAAAAGTACCATGATTTAACAATAAAACCATAAATTAAAACCATAAAATTTTCATAAAATGTAAGTAGCTCCTAGATATTACGAAATTTCATTTCGATATAAAGTTATGACTTATGGAACTAAGTTATTACGTTTTTCCAGTTATTATGGTTACATGTATAATATACATATGATACATCGTACCAATATCTTAGTATATCAAACGAATATTGTCGTTGTTATAACCGTTTACGACTGTATTAATTATAATAATAATAATGTCGTACTTATATTCTATCGCATTAATGCCAAACGAATCCAATCGATTATCGACTCTTGCACAAATCTGTATATAATAATTGTATATTATATGTATACTGACACAAATATATTATTATATCTCAGTAAGTGCATCGCTTGCGTTTATCAAACCCTGCACCAGCGTTTTGTAATATATGCAAATACGTTTTGTAAATACAAAAATTAATTTCTTAATTCACACCTGAAGATTAAATATAATAATATTCATGTTGTATACACGTTGTGAATTAACTATAATTTTATAAATATATCAGTATTACATATAAAGTAAAAAGTCATTTATAAATTATCATATATTCTTGGTTATTTTACCGTAAAAACCTACATTATCATGTCTTATATATATTATAGATTTAAATTTATGTTAAAAGTGTATACTACATGGTGAAATAAACCAATATATTATACATAATAATTTCACATAACAAAAAATTTATGAATATGAAAATATTGAAATAAAAATAAATAGAATAGCCCCATTGTTTACAGTTATCTAAAAAAAAAAAATAGGAAATTTCGGTAAAATCAATAACATATCTTATACATGTGAAAGAACTATTGAAAAGTTTGATTCTGATAATACATGATTTATTTCCAATAATTATTAAGTTCAGTATTAAATAATATTAAATTAAAATTTTATTTTATTTTGATCCCTTGTATAAACATACATTTTTCTTAAAAATACTAATCCAAATGAAAATAGATTTTTTTGAGTTTTGATATACTGTGATTAAGTTCTACCTCTTGTTTTCCTACTAAAGTCTTCGTTAACATACTTATAAACTTTTCCCAATCATCAATATTTCTTGTAAACAAAGAATATAAAATTAATAATTTGAAACATATTGTGTAAGATATGTTTTAAATAAAACAAATTTACTAGTGGATTAAATAATTTAAAATGTCAGTAATATTTATCTAATACATGACATTTGATATTATCAAATATAAAAAAAATAAAATAAAATTTTATTGTGAAAAATATATTATTAATTAAAAATAATATCATAACATTTATGAAAAGGTTGCAAGATCAGCGCATAAAGATAATTTTTAGCTTATTTAACTTATTTTGGGTTCTGATATTAACTAAGGAGATAGTTGGTTTTTCTTCTTCATAATTTTATTTTTTCTGTGAACATACTTTATCCTCAATAGTTTTACAAAAAATAAGGTAATATTTCAGAGTATTTAAGTAATAGCAGTAAAGTAAATCTACTGTAATAAGATTTTCATGAAATCATTTTCCGTTATTGAGTCAAAATTTCAAAAATATCAGTAATAGAACTTTAAATTCAGATGTTATTGACAAAAGTGTTGTAGAAACAGGGTGACATTTTTAAAAATGTTTGACCTTTGTTGGGATAAATAAAGACTCTTTGAAACACCTCGTATTTTTAAAGTGAAAGTACTAATTAAAAATCGTTTACACATTTTTTTTTTATTACTAACGTTAAAATTAAAAGTTGTAAAATACTGATTTTCTTCATGTAAAATTATTATTTAAACAATTAAAATTTTTATAAAAAAATTATTCTCAAAATTTTCTTTTGCTAGGGTATTATCTCAATATTTTCTACCTATGTAAAGAAATGTTCTTTAATAACAGCTAGGTAAATAATCGGTCAGTGTTCTCCGTTGGTGGGATAGGGAAGTGACACCTCTCGAAAGAAGGATTCAAGTACTGCAAGAGGTAATATAGTGATAATGAAAGTTGACAATAATAACAATGAATATAATATTGGACATTAAACAGAATACATATATTACACAAAATAATCTTATTGAGGAAATGATTTATCGTTTTATTAAAGTACAACACATCTAACTATGAGTACCATATCCTAAAATCAAAGAACACCAATGATGTGAAGTACATATTATACACCAGAATTTAAAAAATTTCGAAAAATTACCTC
>JAIPRM010012175.1:0-12301 GCA_025469315.1 Stegophylla sp. TES_Ste_2020 | reverse complement strand
TTCCAAAAATGAGGAAAAACTGTCAAAAAATGGCAAATAATGCAATTACGGAAATTTCCGTAAAATTGAAAATTACTTTTTGACATAACTTCTAAAATAATGCAGCTAGGGACTTGAAATTTTCACCAACCACTAAAAATAGCTACGAAAACATTTCATAAAAATTTCAAAAAGATTCGATCAATTTTGAGTTCAGTACGGCATTTTGAAAATTTCGGAAATTTATCATTTTTTGTTAGTTTTTATGTAATAAAATTTTTGATTTTTGATATTAAGACTTGAAAATTTAATATGATCTCATTAGTATTTATCTCTATTAGTATTTCCTTGTTACACTCTCACGGTCGTGGCTTTATCTCTCGATAATTTTGACTAGAAATTTTCAAAAAATATTTTTTTAAGTTTCATTTATAATAATACGAGAGTATAATGTAAGTATAATCAAAGCATAATGACGAGATAATAATAAAAAAAACAACAACAACATTTTTGTTGCACGGACCAACAGTTAGTGTGTAACTTGCACACGTGGAAAAATCCGTCGCTGAATACAACACACTACACACACACACACACATACACCACCCCTCTGTTGTAGATTATCTCGATAATATTATAACGTTGTACTTATCTATACAATATTATTATGCTTTTGGATTGCATGTACAACCCGCGCCCCGAAACATCTCCTCGTCGTATTATTATTATTATTATTATTATTGTCTGCGCGTGTGCCCTTTTTTCCTGACTAGCGACAAACAAATAGTATATATTTTATATACGTTTACACATGCGCACGCAGCACGAATATAATGCGCATTTTATACATAATAATAATATAGTGTGTTGCTGGCCAGATAACGCGAACAAATACCTACCCGACGGTGGCGGCGGCTGTCAATCAATAGCTTGAAAAAAAAAAAAAAATGAAAATAAAAATAAAGAACTCGACCGGCGGCGGCAGCTCTTTTGCGCACGGCGGCGGCACAAAGACGCGCGCGTATAATACCATCCGTATTATATACGAGTTGGCGCATGTTTATCCTCTCCCGATAGTAGTGTCGTCTTACACAAAACGGCCACAATCATGTAACCAAGTCCTTTTCACGTGTATTATTATTATTATTATTATTATATATACATTATAATACACGCATATAGGTACTTAACATTATATATTTCAAAAATTGTAGTAACACACCCGACCCCACGGAAAATTGCTCCCCCCCACATACTACGAACACAATGGTAGTGTAGTAACGCGATACATACAATATAATATAATGTGCACGTGTGTCGCAACATTTATATAATGTATACTGCAATTATTGTACATTATATACAATGTATGTAACGTACTTATATATATATATACATACAGGGTTTCCTTGTACATATTTTATAAATTTTTTAATATATAACATGAATAATGTATTCACTTTTTAAGTTTCGATTAACTGAGCGGAGAAACGGGGATATCTTGAAGTAGTTTATTGCCCCACTACACTAAATTCTAAATATTTCAATTTCTATAAAGAGAAATATATTTAACTTTTTTTTTTTTATTTTTTATAACTCTGTAGCGCAATAAAATTAGATTTTATAATATCGTTTGATAAAATTTAATCAACAGGTAGTTTTTGTTTGTGTTACAACCCTGCCCGCGCAAAGTAATATTATTTTTAATGTATCGCCCAAAAATACTGGGCAAAGTATACTTAGACCGAACAAGGTCCGACGACTCTACTTTGGACGTAATATGCATAATTCCTCTAAACACGCGCGTGTATCAAAGATAAATATATCTATATCATACGACCCATGCGTTTATTTTTTAATAACTAGGCGACCCATTTCCTCGACCAAAAAGAAAATTCAATTAGGTGCACATATCATTATAGTAAAACATTAATGATGATTTGTTAATAAACAATTTTATTTTATTTTATTAAAGCGATAAAATCCATTACAAAATGCTGAGTACCTACTTATTGTTGTCAATTTTACAAATAATATTAAAAATAATCTTCGAATTAAAATATTTATAATTCAGTATATTAACTATAAATATAAAAACAAATTGACAAAATATTAATAATAGGTATAACATGATAAAATTAATGTTATTTCTCATGGTAGTAGTAACAATAATAAAAAAGCCGGACATACTTCGCACGATGGGTGTTCTTCGCACGGTGGGTGGGATTCTCTTGACGGGTGTATTTAATTTTAAAGAAACGATAAATCATTTCTTCAATAAAACGATTCGGAACGAGGAAAGTTAATAATATAAAAAATAAATAAGAAAAAAAAATGTTAGAAAAATGTCCAATATTTTTTTTTCTCACATTTTCTATCTATGTTTAAATTTTCATCAAATTCAGATCAAAAAATGATGGTTTTCGAGTCGTTTTTGTCAAATTTTGGGTAGTTTTTTCTAAAAAAAACATTGAAGAATTGAGAAATTCAAAAAACGACCTCTTTAAAGTACAATCTAGAGGCGAATCCGGTTTCAAAAAGTTATTGATCGAAACTTTCGAACAAGTATTTCTATACGAAAAGTTGTACACAGAAAAAAAATAAAATAAAAAAAATAAACATCATTGTAAAAACACTAGTTTCTTCACTTCGTTCAGAATCTAAAAAAACTAGCGAAATTGATTGCAGTGTTGTACTAAAAAATAACAACGTTTCGTCACAAATATTATTTAAAATTTATTTTATACATTTTTGTATATTTAGTCATTTTTTGTTTTATTATTTATTCGGATATCATTTTTTTATTAAATTCCTTTTTTTTTTTTTTTGTTAATCAGCAGCGACCCTCAGGTCACAGTAGTAGTGTGTGTGTAGTCGTATGGATATCATATTATAATATAATATAATAATAATATTTTAACGGCCATCGTGCCACGACTACGCAGCAACACCGACTACCATTATTATTACGTTACCAGTCCAATGTGTGTGCCCGTCCTTATTATACACCCGGGTATATGTATAATTTATATAGTAATATGCGTGCATTGTATATGTGTGTATGTACTGGTGTCGTTCGCCCTCGACCGTCGCGATTTGCTCCGTCGAGCTGGAAAATGATATTTTGGTGGCCGGAGGGGAGACGGTAGTACGGTAGAGAGAGAGAGAGAGAGAGAAAAAAAAAAACAAAAATAAAGAGGAACGGATGAAAGCTCAGACGCCACGCGATTGAACGTCAATCCCAATTGTCTCCGGGAACACATTAATTCGGATTTTGCGCGAGATGGGGTTCGACGACACGGGGTGGTGTGTCGTGCGTGGCGGTCCAGAGTATAGAAAAACAGTCAGTAGTGGCGGTAGACTTTAATCGAGTTATTATTATTATTTTTTTTTTTCTATCTCTCTCTTTTCATTCGATTTATTGTTGTCGCGTGTTTTATGACCTTTTTTTTATGCGTTTGGTCCATTTAATAACACAAACGTGTATGTATAATATAATAATCAAATTTACGAAAAACGAAAACGCTTTCGTTTCTGATAATATTTTAATATAATAATTATAATAATTGACAACTGCTGTGGTACCTTTTTTCATTTTTTGTTTTGCAATTTAAAAGTCTGTCGACAACCCCCTGAAAGTTCACACCCTGAAAACTGTTATTCCTGCGATTTGTTTTGTTGTTATACGCGGTTTTCATTTTTTTTTGCAAATCACTTTAAAGCAGGAACCTGTCTAGCAATATATAAGTACTCTTATTTTATAATGCCTTTTATTCGGTGTCTATCGCAGAATAATATAAAATGTTCACTCATAATCTGAATGAAATTTCGTAATTAAAATAAGGGTTGACCGTTTGAAAATAATAGTTAACGTCACCATAGAGTATGCAGTTGACATGAAAAAATAAAAGTTACATGTAAAGGGAAATCATAGTTTTTATAGAAAGTTGAAGAAAAAATTTTCCATCTTTATATGGCAAAAAAGAGAAGGTGAGTATGGTTAGTGAGTGAGTCACTCTTTTTGTACGCTCGCCTCCTTTTCTTGCTGTAAAAATGGAAAAATTTGGTTTTTTTTTTCGCGGAATGTTCAACTTACCGTATAAAAACTATATTTCTCATAACTTTTTTTTTTTTTCGTGTCACCTTAAGAATGTTCTGTGATGTAACAAACTTTTTTTTTTTCAAATGATACACCCCTATTTTAACTATGAAATTTTATTCGAGTCATTTTTCTTTGAATTTTGATGTGTTGAAATCAGAATTCGTACGAGTTTGTATATATTTTACAATATTTTGATTTTAATACATTTAAATTCAAAGAAAAATTATTTTAAAAAAAATGTCCTAGTTAAAATAAAGGGTGCTATTTAAAAAAAAAAAAAACAGTTTGTATCTCCACAGGACATCTTTAAAGTGATATGAAAAAGAAAAAAATTATGGAAAACATGGTTTTTATAGTAAGTTGAACATTACAAAAAAAAATAATAATAAATTTAATTTTCGCGGCCAAAAAAGGGGTTGAGCGTGCTTAGTGAATCACCCTGTACATTTGTAAAAACATAAATATTCGTGTAGACTTTTGCACATTACATATTGTACTGACTACTGTACTTAATGATGATATTTATTGTATAATGTCCTATTGAAGTTATTTATTTATTTATTTATTTGTGTCCGTCAATGAAAACCCATTTATTATAAATCGGTGTTTTTAGACTAATATTATTCTTGTGTAGAATTTTTTGTAGAAATATCATAAACCGTATAGAAATACGACGATCAATCTAAACCAGGGGTTCCCAACTTTTATATCCCCGAGTATCACTAGGCATTTGTATAATTAATACGCGTACCATCTTAATTCTGAAACAAAAATTAGGAGAGTGAAATTTTTTTAAATATATAGGTATTTTACATTCTGAGTGGAGATAAAAAGCTAGTATTTTTATAATCATGTCATAAAGAAATTCTTGTCCAAAAGTTTTAAGATGGTACTTCAAAAAAGTTATTTTCCAATAGTTTTCTAAAATTTTGTAAAAAAAAAAAAAAACTAGCCAAAATTTGACAAAACGCCATCAAATTTCTTTTGATATAAACTTTATGGAAATTTAAATATATAGATTGATTTTGGTGAAAGTAAATGTTTAGAATGTGAAAAAAAAAAATCTTTTTGTAATTGTTTTTTTCTTGGATTTTTTTTCCACTTCAACGTTTTTTTCTTATTCCCTTATTCTCTTAATAGGAGGATATACGTACTCGTAACTGGCAGAGTAAAAATAAAGTTGTTTTTTGTGTTGATAAGTAGATTTCATAATTTTCAAGTAAAATTGATTGTCTATTGTATATAAATTGAAGCTCTGCTCAGTCTCATTTTACACTATAGAAATCATTTATAGTTTCTTTAAAATTTAACATAATATACCCACCACATGGAAACACAAACTATTATTATTGTATTTCGAGGCGACACTGCCAATATTACTGTAAAATACGAAGAGAAATGTCTCTCTTGACCGTTGTTAAATCATACCTCATGACGTCTGTTATAATATATTATTGTACATTGAGTCAGTCGGTGCAGCAACCGAATGAAAGAGGGAGAGTAACGCAAACCGATCGTCGATTGGTATTGATAAAATATTACAGAAAGAGATTGGCATGTAAATATTTACAAAACGAATAAAAAGGAAATAATAAATACATCTTGTACATAAATAAATATAGCTTTTCGAATACATATTATACACTCACTTGGAGTCTCATTAATATTTATTTTATTTCCATCGAGTATGCAATAAGTTAATGGTCCGTTCTCGTGAGTTCCTGATAGACAACATATTACTCGTACATACTGTTGTAAATAACTAG
Organism: Stegophylla sp. TES_Ste_2020; assembly: GCA_025469315.1. NCBI lineage: Eukaryota > Metazoa > Arthropoda > Insecta > Hemiptera > Aphididae > Stegophylla > Stegophylla sp. TES_Ste_2020. The sequence goes on along the minus strand of JAIPRM010012175.1, from coordinate 6,454 downwards.
CATAAATCAAACCCGGTTTATATTATATTATTCATTAATTTTGTGTACCAATTATTATTATAGTATTTTATATTATATCGAATTGATTGTTGAATTGGATTTTTTGTTTGTTTTTCAATATACGTAATATGTCTGTTATGCGTTGCGTGATGTGTGTGTGTGTGTGTGTGTGTTTTGCGCGCCACCCTTTGACCGGCGCCGTTTTTTTTTTTATTATTATTGGTATAAAACTCGTGTAAAACTGGTTACATGCTATATGGCCGGCGGTTGAGGTGGCGGCAAAAACGTACATCCATTATTTGGTGTATTATGATAATTGTTATTGGACTATTATAAAATATATTATCTGTACTTTATCGCGATGTATGTATATTATATTATATTTATTTCAATATTTGTTTTTACGCTTCGTGTTTATGTACCTTAAGCAACAGCACAGCAGATAGATCTCCTCACATTAATTACCTTTACGATTCGTGCGTAGTTCACAATAAGAGGAGAACTTCTCTTTACGAGAGTGTATTTAAAAAAAAAAAAAACTTATATTTACACTATTAAAACTCTTCTAGACCATAAATATGAGTTTTATTTAAACTAACGATATAGGCTGGAAATTAATATTTTTTCGTGTATACGCTTTGGAAAGTATCATAAAATATAAACGTGATGATTTAGCTTAGTTGTATTTATTTTTTATCGATAAAATCGCCTATAAGTCGTCTCGTAGACACACGTATTAGCATAATAACATCTTAAAGCAAATTTATTAACAATTATTGTTTTTAAATCATTATTGCCAAAGTTATTATAACAATTTATAACATTTAAATGTGGCATTCCTATACAACAAGGAATGCCAATAATTGGCAATAATTGGAAAATTATTTTCCGATAAGGATAATAGGAATGTAATATTTTAAAAATAAAATAAATGATAAGTTGTTGTTAAATTTAAAAAAATATATATGTTAGAGAGAAATATTAATTTAAGACAACAAATTATATTAATCGTTTGTACAATGTATTAATTATATTTATTATTTTATCTACTATAGTGCTAAATTTAATATTGTAATCATTATCACTCTCTTCATTTGTTGTGAATGTACCTATTTTTATCGCTTTTTAAGTTTTAAAATTTGTTAATAATTATTATTAGTAATAACTTATAACTGAAGACAACAGACTTCTCATCACAAGCTTGCTTAAAGAGAGGGGTAATCAGCTCATTCTATTTTTCTTTTTTTTTTTCGTATATTAACTTATACTTTATGTATCATAGTTAAGTCGAGCTGAATAAATTATTTATTTATAAAACGCACACTTCTAGTGTGCATTATAAATGTATGGTTTTAAATTTTCCTGTTTATAAAATACTTTTTACATTACGGTTTATACATTATGTATTTTTAAAGCAATGGTCTTTTAAATATCCAATAACGGATATTTTTCGAATAATTGTTTTAACCCGTGGAACGTATAAAATATTATTTTAATAAGCTGTAGAATTACTTTCCATTCATTTCCATTCGACGTGTATCGTATCCTTTTGTTCGGTACCCATTGTTTTTAATCTCGCGATATTATCTCGATTGTACGTCGTCAACGCACAAAACACCGAAGAATGCAGCACAATCCTTTTCATCATTTTTTTGTTTCCCCGGTTTTTATTTTATTTCGTACTGAATGAAAAACAACCAAACAGGAAGGCCAGCCCATTCAGCCGGTTTCTCTAATAATAACATTATGTAAAACGACTTATTGTGTTTTGCGCCTGTTGTCAAACGGACCACAGTTTTTACCTTATGTCGTTTATTGTGAAATTTTGGTTTGTCCAGACGGAATAAATCTTTACCCCGGAGGAAAATTTTTAAACCCATAAACTGTTATATGTCAGTACATTCGTTATAATGGATGTCGACGAGATAGATAATTCTTCCAATAGGGCTTCTTCTTAAATCGTTTTATATACCTAATAAATAATTGATTGGTTTAAAAATGAATTATTATGTTTGACTTCTGTACAGAATTCAGTTTTTGAAAAAGAACATTGAAATTCGTTGAACCGAAAATTTTTGAATTTGCATTTTAAAAAATCGTGAAATGACAATTATTGTTTAAACTCTGAGTTAAAAAAAAATATATATATATATATATATTGTCAAGTATTTACATATAAATTATAATATTTATTTATATTATATTATATACCCGTAAAGAATTAAATAGGTTTTTTTTTTCAAAATTTTGATCTTGTATTATAGATACATGTTATGTTTTAAATCACTTTACGTTTGTAAAAGAATCACATTTTAATTATTACACTCAAACGTCAACAAATATTTTTCTATTCGTATTGAAATATATCATAAAATATGTAAATTTTGATATTTTTTCTTTTACATATTTTTCTAAAACCAGCGTCAAATGTTGTACATACAGTACGTTTATAATATTATATATTATACAATATATACCAGCTATAATATAATAATATGATAAAGTAGTTTGTTGGAAATCGGATAGCGAACGGTAGTTATTTATCTCGATACTATGATCATATGACATATAATGCACTCTTCGAGAACCAAATAAAATAAATATATAAGAAAGAGATTCACGATGATAAGACGTATTTTTTTTTTTTCATTTCAAATCTTCTCTCTATACGTATTTTATTGTTTCTGCACTATAATACTGGTCAGATATTTCGTTGCAGTTGTTCACGTCGTACGCGAAGGACAAAAAAATAATAATAATAATATAATAATTTGTAAACATTGAAATTAATTTATTTTTTGTTGGTCGACGCCGCCGGTGGTGGTGGTTGGTGTCTCGCCCGAATAGACGGAGAAAAAAGAGAAGAACCGTTCGCCTGATCGATCTCGAATAACATTTTATATACATGTATACAATCACAATACACGTTTGTATTATTATTTCTTTCAACGAGAAAATTATTATATTATTATTATTATTATTATTATTATTTCATTCCTCTCGGACGCCGCGTAGCGTCTTTCGGGGTATCCTTTACTAGGTACTCGATTATAATAATATATGATAATACTCTTACGCATGGGCAGTTCGCATAGCCGACCTATAAAAGTATTGGAAAAAAAAAAAAAAAAAACCGTCGTCTACACTTGAAGTTTCATTATACCGCGTGTCTAACTTGTTTTTTTTTTTTAATATTATACTCCATGGACGGCATGCATGGTGGTGACAATTGATGATTATTATTATTATTATTATACCCTCTTCGCCCGATCCACATTAATCTGTCTGTATTAAAAGCCGACCAAACCTGATTAAAAACGTCCATTAGAGAGAACGAGAGACGATATTATTATATTCCTTTTACCAACCCCCTTCTGTGCGCTCGCATTTTGCCTCGCGTCGCACATAAAACTCGGATCCAAATTTGATTATCGTCCCGCGCGACCGGGGCGGGGGGGGGACGTAGCCTAACTCGGATTTATGGGCTGTATACTGTTTTTCGTCGTGTCACGTCTCTCCGCCCGTGTTGTTAAATTTAAGTTTTTTTTTTTTTTTTTTTGGTGTACGGGGTGCATGCAAGCTCCGACATATACTTTTTGTGTTATATCGTATTCCTAAATGTGCAGAGTACACCACTTCGAGTGTACCTTTCGTGCACAGACATTTCATCAAATTAGCCATTTTTTTTTGTGACAATTATCGAATTATGCACTAGGTGCATATCACTATTGGTCAGAGGTTCCCAAACTTTTTTTTTTTTTTGATACGACCCATTTTGGTCATTTTTTTTTTTTTTTCAATTTTGGCGACTCACAACAATAAGCAAATGTAAAGCATTCTGTGTTTATTTAAATTTTTATCGAATAATATGTACAACGCTGTTAAATAACTCTAATTATTCATTTATTTACTATAAAAAAATGTATGATAAATATTTAAAATTATATAAGTTTATAAAAAAAAAAAAAAAAATGTATATTTTATAAAAAGTCAGACATAATTTCACACCATGTGGATCTTCACTCAAAAAAAAAAATGTCTTTCCCAAAAATCTTTTTCACATTATTGTCTGCATTTAAATTTATATAAATTTTCAATTGCATTTTTGTCTAATTTAGAGCTGTTTTTCTCAAATTTCGAATGACTTACCTATTGAGAATTTTGAATATAATAAACACCAGATAAAGTACAATAACGAAAAAAAAAATAAACTTCATTGTAAAAAAACAAACTAGCTTCTTCACTTCACTCAGAAACTAAAATTTGATCACGACCCACTGTTTGGAAATCTCTGCTATAGGTGATATGTCACATAATATAATATTATTTATAACATTATTATTTTACATACTTAAATTAACTGCTAAATTAAAAAAAAAAAAACATGTATTTTTATATATAATTCCCACTTTCAGTCTCTTGACTTGATGGCTTCTAGAATACAATTTTTCTGCGTATGTGAAATAGTCGATACATTTACCCTTGCCGATCACAGTTAAGTTAGGGCGAGGAATTTAGGGCTCCAAAAACGAATGTACTTTATGAGAGCCTCGCAATGATGTGAACATAATTTTATTTTTTTTATCGTAATAGAATCCATAAAATAGAATAGTGTCTTACATCAAGCCCGTGCTACGGGATTTGTCCGAGGGGGTGTTTTGAAAAATATAAAATACAAGAAAATATTGAAATGTTTATTTTAATGTGTATTAATTTTTCATTTTAGTTTTCTATATTATGTAAAGTTTAAGTATCGTTTAGGGTGATACAAAACCCAATGGAGGGAGTTTGAACCCTAAAAATCCTACCCTCGCACATGGGTCTGTCTTACATTATATACTTACATAGTAAATTTATTTTTAATTTTTGGTTTATGTAGTTTCTCATTTTTTTTTTGCATACTTACCCTTGAATATGCAGGATTACATCATCTCGAATTTGGTTTTATGACATAAACATTAAATCTTTGAAAAACTACCTATATATGATTTCTCATGAAAATATTTACTCCAGTGAATTTTTTCACTTTTGGTTGTTGCAATCGGATATTTTCGTGACATATTATAGAACATAACTATTGTGTAATGTACTCGAGCTATTATTCTTAATAAAATAACAAATTATTTATTTTTGTTTCATTTGCTCGAATAATCTCTTTCTTTTTTCAAATGTAACTTGTCGTTAATTATATTATAATTTACACGACTAAGTGGTATAATACATATTTTAATTATTTGGACGTTTAAAACGATATAACATAGCTTACACACGCGTAAGTAGTATATTTTGGTTCAAAGAGGGTAGTAACACAACTGCGCATTGTTGAAATATATCCGTTATAATATTATTCTTCTGTCGCCGCCGCGGCTTATTATATTGTTATAATATGGAGGTTTTCGTACCTTTCACGCGAACACAATGTGACGACGACGACAACGACGACGACGAGCACTCGGTAGAGACCACCCGGTATACACATCACGTCACGATGTATATACACTTGTGTGTACTGGCGGCTCAATATGGGGAGGGGGTGGGGGGGCGCGCGCTATGGAGTTGCTGCTCGGTGGCGCGTGAACGAAATGTTTTCGAGAGGGGATGATTAAGACACGGTGTGGTGATTTATAAAAATGTAATCACTTTGTCCGAGAATATAGACGGAGGAGCAGCAGCAGCAGCAGCAGCAAAGCATCGTTTCCCCGGGGACGACACCAAGTGCCCGGCTGCAAATGGATGTTCTCTACACGACGACGATCCGTGTACATATATCCCCCCGTATACATTTATTACCTACAAAGTCTCTCCGGGTTGCGGTCGTCGTGTTCCTCCGGTCGGAGACTTACCGAGCCGTTTTCGGTAAATTACGATGAGGCAGTGCCGCCACACGGTTTTCAAAATATTTACCATCATCGCTGAGGGCTCGGAAGTTGTAGGAATATTTTGCATATTGCTCTGTACGGTCTCGATTTATGGCAGACCTAGCTGGAAATCTTATAAGTATACGATGGCGAGTTACAGAAATTGAAAATTAGTTAAAAAAAATTGATTTTTTTCTCTCTTAACCCGCATCATTAAATTTATATGAAATATAAACATCAAAATTATCAACAAAGGTGTTTGTCGTCATGCCCCGTAGTCAATTACAAAGTTAAACAGCGATATGAAACGAAATATTTTTAATTTTTTTTAGATTCTGAATGAAGTGAAGAATACTAAGTGTTTTTACAATGATGTTTATTTTTTTATTTTTTATTTTTTCTGTGTACAACTTTTCGTATAGAAATACTTGTCCAAAAGTTTCGATCAATAACTTTTTGAAACCCGATTCGCCTCTAAATTGTACTTTAAAAAGGTCATTTTTTGAATTTCTCAATTCTCCAATGTTTTTTTTTTGGAAAAAACTACCCAAAATTTGACAAAAACGACTCCAAAAACCATCATTTTTTGATCAGAA
>JAIPRM010012173.1:0-12305 GCA_025469315.1 Stegophylla sp. TES_Ste_2020 | reverse complement strand
TCTTTATTATAATACATCATACGTTCATTATAGGCGTCTATATTTTATGTTTGTGTGTTTAAATTTTTCAACTTTATTATGACGTATATTTAGTTAGTGGGCCTCAAAATATTTTATTGAAAATTTACGGGCCGCACAGCTAAAATGGTTGGGACCCACTGCACTAGGGTGTAGCGACACACAGGTTGAGAACCACTGGCCTATTGAATATTATTATATGATGGGTAGAAAAGCCACAAAATATTAATTTAGTACCGGCGGCGGCGGACGGACAACGTCTGCCGCCACCACCGCCGCGCCGGCCAGTGTTGTAATAATAATTATTTATCCCGCGCCGCCGCCGGGGGCTATAAAACTTTGGGACGATTTCCCGTCGCGTCGACTCGACTGACCTTTTTAAAAAGGTGTGGTCGTCGTCGTCGTCGTCGTCGTCGTTTGGCATTCAAAACAATGCATCGTAATTTTAGACGCGCGGTAAAAGGTCTCGCCCACGTCCAACGTAATCGTCATCAATCATCGTGCAAAACGCTTCGGAACGGGAAAAATTAAATTAAAAACGTAAAAACAAAATCGTTCGTCGTCACTCGTGTAAACGGACCGTCGCGCGTCGGGAAAAAAATCCACGGCGCTCGCAATATCGTTTGATCCAGAAAAAAAAAAAACAAACAGTTATCTATATAGCAGCTTGTGTTGTTAAAAATATTGTAAAATAACAATATATCGTAAGTGTATAGGGTCACTAAAGATCGAGTATACGATCTAAAGAATTGAAAACGCCCCCCTAAAATTTAATTAGTTAGTCTTTTAAATTGTTGAAAATCGTTATATTTTAAGCGATAAATAATTGAAAACAATGAAAAAGTCTTTAAAGTATTGAAAAGCAACAAATTTTAAAATCTGAAAAATTCGTTGTACGTATAAATAAACTATTCAGAGATGCGCGTGTGTGATTAGAATACGGTTTCAGTTAAATGTATAAATATGTTTTTATAGATAACTTTATAGAAATTATTTAAAACCGTACCGCAATAAAATCAAAGCGGTCTTTTGGGTGCTCCTGTCTACTTGAACTCACTATAATCGAGTGAAATGACGAATTTTATACTGAGAGTTTTTGAGCCAAAAACTAGAGACAGAGTACCGAAACATTTGAGCAAAAAATGTATTTTTTTTTTTTTTTTTGAAAATGATTTTGTTTAATTTGTTTTATTGGCAAACACCGCGCGTATTGGCCGTTTCAGTGCATATCGAATCCAAATAAGAGGTGTGTGGCAGAGAGTTCTGACGAATTTCTGACCCGAGTTTATGAGCCAAGCATAATATAACAGAGACAAAGTAAAAAAAAACAAATCGTACTTTACATAGCACAAAATGCAGTTTTATTTCATTTTACTTTTAGGGTGGCCAGATAAACTGTATAGAAATCCGGGACAATAAATCTAAATTACTTACAACTTTAATTAACCTGACCAAATAAAATTTTATCATTTTTTGCAAAATTAATATTACTATAAAACATAAAATACTCAGAATTTATATTATAAAATTAGAAAATATACTTTATTTTCAACAAAGTCTTAGTTCACGAATAGGTACTTCACATATTAATATTTTTAACTTTTTCTTCTATTTTCACTTTTGTGTATTATGTAATGTGGATATTCTTCAAAAACTGCTGTTTTAATATGTTATAAACTCATGAACTACAAAGTCAAATTCCGAGAGAAGTTCTTCGAGCCACTTGAACATGAGTTCCAAAACCGGTACTGGTCCCGGAAAAAATCGTGACGCATTGTCACATAAACTCATATAAAAAAAATTCGTTTAAATGTACTGCCACACAAGGGGAAAAAAGGAGTTGAGATATCAAATATCTGTGACTGCCACACCGAAGACACGACGTACTACTACGGGTATCACACAAAAATCGACAACGAATTCTTGGAAAACGACCGGCCGACCGTGGGCCTAGGTTTTTCTTTTCCTCCCACCCCACTCACGCGTGTCTCGAACGACAACAAAGAGAACGGTTACCAGAATCGCGCGCGACAATATAAATCGATTTTCCAAAGAATCCCGAAAAGAATTCAAAGCGTTATTTGTTACACCCATATTATCGTCGTAACATCAATGGTATATACACGCGCGTCGCGGTCACACACAAATGTCACACACGGTTTTATCTTCTTCTTATAACCCTGAATCTAAATTTAATTCGCCCAGACGCCCCTGCGACAGAGCGGCGACAAGCGCGCATCGCCGCCGTCTGTCCGTCGCTCGCACGTCGTTGCAAAGGATTGTGTGAAATAATATATGCGCCAAAGAAATGAAACGTACTTAAATGAAAACACCGCGATTTTACGATGGTGTGTAAAGGGGAGAAGTGGATTTTGAGAGTTCAAACGCAACAACCCCGAAACCAGTTTGACCGATAACTGTAATAGATTATATTATAGTAAAACCAAATGGTTTTTAAGGCTGTTTTCGAAATTCAACTAGCATCGAAATCGACATAATATTCTACCGATTTATACCTCCTACTTAATCATTCACTAAACGCGCGTTTCCCCTCTAGACAACATCCTCCCGTGTAATATTATCATAATAAGGCTGTTTACGATATTGTCGCGCACACCGTTTTACATAATAACGCAGTGTTTTTTTTCAGTGTATTTACAGCCGTAAAACGCGCGACGTTCCAACAACCGACGACGACAGTAATTTCCACCGTGTGTGTTTGTTTGTGAGAAAACGACGCGCTAGAGAGAATAGTATTTTTTCGTTTCGACTGCCGGCGGAGAGTGGCGGCGGTCGGTGGTTCCACTCTGACGTGCCACCAATGGTTAAGCGGTTTAATTTGACGTGACTCGCGGAGGGGAAATACTATTGGTGGTCTCGGAGTCGGTCGTGATGTGAAAATGCGCGGGGGACCGGCGAGCAGCGTCGAAAACGATACGATTTTTTTTTCATATATACACAGGTAACACAAAACGTTCTTCTCCGTCACGTCAAACGGATTATTATTATTATTATTACTATTATTTGTCACGTTTTTTCCGGAGACAGATTGTCGTGTATAAAATAATACCTCCCCAACCCCCTTTCTAAGTCGCGATCATCCACTCACTCCAAGTTCAACGGCGACAGCGTGCGCTTCTCCTCCAGGAATTTGTGCGACGCGGTCGCTGACACATAGTCCAGCGAAGGGTCATCTTTGGGCACCTTGACCACGTAGTACAGAACGCCACCGTGCGAAGCCGTCATGCTTGTCGGCATGCTACTACGTCGGGTGGAGATTTATTTTCCGCGGACCGGACCAACGCGGCCGCGGCCGCCGGCGAGAGGGCGTCGCGTTTATCCGCCGACGACGACTGCGGGCACACCGTTCGGGCGGCGACGGTGGAAGTAATCGCGGAGGGAAGCGTAGCGACGAGAACCCGCTGTGCTACTGCCTGCCTGATGCTGAGAGCAAAAACGGAGAAGAAGAAAAACGCGCGCTAAACGACGAGCGGACGAACGAAAGCGGCGGCGTACGTCGCGGACGCGGCGGTAAACACGGACTACTGTCGCGCGCGCGGACAGAACGCGAAGAACCCCGCGATCGGAGCGCGCGCGCTGGCGGCGGCGGCGGCGGTCCCCTCCCCACGGCCGTCAACGATACCGACGACGACGACGCGCGGCACTACAATCGATAGTTGGTCGGCGCGACGACGGGTTATAGAGAGTATCGTTGCACCGCTCGAGCGACGGTGGTCCTAAACGTCCGTCTCACGAGGCCTAAACCGCAGATTTTCGCATAGATCTTAGGTTCTTGACCTTTTCTGGTTCATGGACCCATTTCAAATAAAAATAGTTTAATTACGGACCTCCTACCCCCACAAAAAATAATAGTAAACGTTACATTTTGAATTACTTTTTAATAATAATACTAAGACTTATCTATATCAACTACATATAGTAGGTAATGTAATACTTTGTTTTATGTTCGGAAAAAGAAAATTAGTTACTACTATATTATCTTAATAAATTCGAGGATATTTTGATATCACCAAAATATAAAAAACCGCTCGTACTTACGAAAATAATAGATATTATGTAATACGTATATTCATTCAAGTATAAGTCTATATATATAGTATGTAAGTTCATAGTACAAATTTAACACTTTTTAATTTTATAGTCTTCATTCATCGCATAATTTGCATTACTTACAAATAAATTAATTTTTGAGTTATCTAAAGAGAAAATGCATCACAGCCACTTCATGGAACCCCAAGTAACACCGGTTTAGAACCTCTTGGTATAGATAATAAAAATATGGATAGGACATAAACGACGTCTTTAATCAGCGGTCATTAAGTTTTATGAAATCGAGGCCGTTTGTTTACAATGTGATAGGTGATACAAGTACTGAATGTACCGCCCCGAGGAAAAAAAACAATTTTTACAAAATACAATTTTTATTGTTTAAATGATTTTATTTTAATATTAATCGCAAAATAAATAAATCAACAAGAGTTGGTGTATAGTTTAATAAAAGCGGTATATTGCCGATTTAAATAAAATAATAAACAAACGGCTTCAGTTTCTTATCAGTTCAGGACCGCAAAATATAGTGGCTTCAATTGGATATGTCACATCCACTGAGATAGACAATAATATGCTGAAGCGCGGGACTCGCTATATTCCTAATGTTACGAAAAACGAGCCGATTTAATAAGCGCTACCCCCACCATCGAAGGGCAACATTTTGACGCACCCATTACTTTACATGCAATTTTTGTAAACTTTAACTTGATATAACCAGTCAAATTTGCTATTAAAAGTTTTGTATTGACATAGACTTTAGGTTGATATATTTCAAAACTGTAAAAAAAATTTCAAAATATTTTTAAAAAAGTCGGGAAATGTACAAATTTTTTTCGAATCCATTCATGAATATACCTACTTATATATTTTTATAATATAATGTATAATAAGTTCGTGTATTTATATATCTTGTTATACCTTAGTGGTGATAGTATTAACACCGAACCACTGAGATATAATATCCTTTATTATTATGTATTTTCTATAATTGTTTTGGATAATATACGAGTAGGTATATTATATAATTTATTTATAGTATATATAAATATATTAGTATATTCATCAACGGATTGGAAAAAAACTGTACACAAATCCCGCAAATTAAAAGATTTTTTTAAAAATATTTTGAAGTCATATTAAAAATCTTTTGAAATTTTTTTCACAATTTTGAAATATATCAACTTGAAGTTCACATCTAGACAAAACATTTGATACCAAACTCGACCGATTATAACCAATAGTTTCTGTGTTTTGTAAAGTTAAAGTTGACGAAAATTGCATGTAAAGTAACGGACGAGTCAAAAAGTTGTCCTTCGATGGATGGGGTAGCGCTTATCAAATCGGTTCTTTTTTCGTAACATAGTCCGCGCTCCAGTTGTTATTATCTATTTCAATGGTCCAGTCCATGTTTTTATTTTGTCTACGAATTTTCGAGTGATTTTTTAGATTCTGAACGAAGTGAAGAAGCTAGTGTTTTTACAATGATGTTAATTTTTATTATTTTTTTTTCTGTGTAAAATTTTTCGTATGGAAATACTTGTCCAATAGTTTCGATCAGCAACTTTTTGAAACCGGATTTGCCTTTAGGTGGTACTTAAGAGAGGTAATTTTTTTTGAATTTATAAGAAATAAGAAAGATTTCGATGCAAGAATATTTTGAAAATGCGAAAAAAAAATTTTGGACATTTTTCTAATATTTTTTTTCCCCATTTATTTTTTATATTATTAACTTACTTCGTTCAGAATCGTTTTATTGAAGAAATGATTTATCGTTTCTTTAAAATTCAATACACCCGTCAAGAGAATCCCGCCCGTCGTGCGAAGAGCACAGTGCACGAGTGGAGTACACATTTTTTTTTTTTTTTTTTGAATTCATACTACTCCGTTTTCCGTTTTCCGTTTCACTCGCGTGCGTCGATACTCTTTGACGTGCGGCGTCGCGTCCGGCCGGTAAATCGCGCTTTTTGTCGCCGTTGCAACGCCGGCGAATCGATTGCGTCGCTCGCGCGTGCATATGAGGTGTACCGCGCATCGACGAGGCAGCAAGTGACATAAGCGTGCGATTTTTGAGCGCGTGCGTGCGACGCTGGTCGTAATGGCGCGTCTCGCGGCGTACAAGGACACACTGCCTGCCACCGGATCGGTCGTCGGGGGGGGGTGGTGGCGATGGCAGGGGTGGTGGTAGGGGCACAATAATAATTCACCGATTGTAAATAAAAAATATACATTACAGGTGGCGGCGGCGGCGGTCGGCAAGTGTTGTGTTTTCTTCGTTTTTCGCCGACACGCGGTGGCGGAGGTGCGTTTCCCCGTCACCGCCATTTTTGAATTTTCCAAAAAAAATTGTACCATTAATTGTACCATAATTTGTACCACTATTATTTGAATTTGTACCCAAAAATTTCCCCGGGAAAATCCATATTCCTATAGTGACCTCGGTGACGGTCTACTAGGACGGGCACGCCAGACCGCATTTAGAAAGCCTCGAGTTTCAAAAAATCAAAATACCTATTGTTTTTTTTTTTTGTGAAAAAGTGACCACTCGTATATAGTTGCAATGCCGTAACCGAGAGAGAAGTGTGTAAGAACCAGACAACCTTAAAATTTGAAAAAATTGACAACAACCTGATAAATATGACAAAATTTAACAAGCAAAAAAAAAAAAAGGGTTAATCTCTTGGACCAACCCATAAATTCGTTTTCAGTTACGGTTTGGTAAATCTATTACTGAAAAACGATGACTTTATGGTATCAAAAAACAGTGTACAATTAGTTCTCACGGGATTGATCATGATGATAATTTCAATATTGAAAATAAAATTAAAAAAAAAAAAAAAAAAAAACAATATCGTCACTGTCTCGCGAACAATTACAGAGACCACCCTATATTTTAGAAAATGGAAATGTAATATTTAAAATCGATGGTGTCGAATGTACATTTTTTTTAAATTCTCTAAAAACTGATATTATTACAGTCAAAAGTGTATTACTGCTGTCAATAACTCGAAATTAAGTTAACCGTTCTTTGGTAACTGGAGTATACCAATAACACTGCCACAGTAGAAAACAAAAACCGTGCACTACATTCGGTATAGTCACGGAAGTCCTGTTTAAAAAAGTGCAGTGAAACGGAAAATAACTAGTGTAAATAAAAAGTTTTTATAATATTGGATAAAATAATATTGTTTAATTTATTTCGTCGAAAAAAGCGACCTTATGAAAAAATTTAATAAAGCTAAAAAAAATTATAACTTCGAAGATGAGGCTTTTTCATGTTTAGAAAAAAATATAAAAGCAAAAAAACCAAACATTGGAATAATAAATATATAGACACACATAAAATGGGCAATGGACGTATAAATTGTACAACTATTGATAATCCATTGGTGCACTTATATATTTGTATTATAGATTTTATGTACTCAAGTTACATAAGGATTTTAAAAGTATTAAATAAAGTACGATATTTCGCATTTTTCAATACCTCGAACCGTTTCCTTTTCCCGTTGAGATAATTTACACAACGAGAGATTACTATATTTCACTTGGTCATTTTTAATGATAAAAGATAAGTACAAATAAAACTAATATAAAAATTTGCTACTCCTCTCTAAACGTGTTATTTGTGACGGGGGGGGGGAGGGGGGTTAAGTTTGGGAATGAAATCTAGGTATTTATAAGTGTAAAATTAAAAATATTATTCGTTTATTTTTCCAGGGAGTATTGTATGCGACAATAACAGTACTTGGGGGTTACTGTTCAAATTCAGAGGCTCGGGTCATAATAGTCTTATCGTCCCCCTCCCCTTTTTGAGCAGCTATGGCGTCTAAATAGTCCCCCAACAAAATGGCATATTATATTAAGACAGGCTAGAGGAAATATAAGTAATCACTCTCCAGAACCCTCTCCGCAATCGTTCATCTTGCGTGCGTCGTGCTAAATGAAAAATGCTGCGAATTTATCGAATGCTAGCCACCCTCATGGTAGTATTACCCTTATAATATTTAGACCGTTTAAACAGCGTAACGCGCGCCCGCATGAATATTTCCTTTGATCTCGGTTTGTTTAACGCGATAACACGGAAGACAGGAACGCATCAGCGTTTATAGACCGTCTTCGTTGGCGTTATTAACGTTTCGCAGCACGTAATTTCGATTTTAGAAACAGTTACTGAGCGCACAAACACGGTCGAAACGCAGAAAGCTGACGCACAGAGCATACGCTAAAAACGATCGAATATAGTGAGGAATTTTCACCTATCCGTTCGCATCGAAACTCGGATACGTTAGTCGCGTCGACGCGTCCGTCTATAGAAAACGCGCGCCACAGGTAATTGTAGCAGCGAAAGACCGTGTGTGATGATTAAGGCTCGGATTTTAATGCAAAATGCATATTTTTTTTGGGGTAATCTTAGGGGAAATGCTTTCCAACTACAAAATTTGTTTCGTGTGACAGAGACCTCAAAACTAAAACTTTTATTTTGCATTATTTTGCATATTTCGATGTTTTTTTTTCATTTTTAGGGTATACTCGTATTTCAACGTCAATAATTTAAATTTAGCTAATTAAAAATAATACTATCCATGTTTTTTTTGGTTTTTTCCTTAATAATATCTATAAATCTCTCTGTAATTGACATAAAGTTTGAATTTTATCTTTACTTATGGTCACCTGGACTTGACAGACGGCAAATAGTAAAATAAATTAAAATATTTAAATGTATAGGACCTTTTTTCAATGCATTTTCGTAATTAAATGCATTTTTTAAGTGCATTTTTGACTGTTTTTTAGAGCATTTTTCGAGAATTTTTTAGTGCATTTAAATCCAGGTCTTAGTGATGATTTTTGAACGAGAGTGTCGTCTGAAAATTTCAAAAACGAATTCTTTTTCTAAAATATATTCCTTCCTCCAACTAAACAAAATTACAGGATTAAATAGGAAAATAATTGACGAAAAATGCATTATCGAACATTTTTCATACCCAATAGAAATAATAAATAAAACTTATCACGTAATTGTTTTATAATATATTAATCGAATTATACTGCGATTATTTGGGACAAGGATTTTGTAGAATCGTAAATATATAGACGCAGGAATATTAATTAACTCAATCGACATTAAAGTGACGGGCCATTCGCGTGTGACACAGTATTATATCGAATTCTTGTACAGATAAGAGTTAGTTTTGAAAAACACGTAAACACGAGCATTATGAATAACAATAAAATTAACCTTTAATGTTCTTAAATGTATTGAGAATATAATTTATAAACGATTAATCTATCGTGTTAGGTTAGTCTTGAGTGCGTTCCCGAAAAGGTGTTTTTTACACACTTAATAATTTTCGACAAATGTACTTATTTTTTTTTCGAACAAAATTAAATCTTCAACGAATACATGACTTTCTACCACATCGTAATTCCTTTTTCTTTATCCCGACCGTTCGGATTACTATTTTAACTAATGTGTCAATTTACACATAAGATAAAAATAATAATTAATGTGGACGAGACTGAATACAGGTAAAAAAAAAAAAAAAAAAAAAAAACGAGATGCGCCGTCGATGCGAAGCCGGCGGGCGAGTATTCGCGAGAGGAGTGGCACAGTGAGATTATAAACATTCGCAAACAGCCGTTAATATTATTATTATTAATCGACTGATTCGTTATTCAGGCCGCGAACTGTGGCCGTAGAAGTTTGTACGAAACAATAATTTTTTATTATATATATATATATATATATATAAAAAAAAAAAAAAAAACGAACCCGTACGCTTAGAAAAATTCCACACGTCCCACTACTGACCCGTCACATACGGGTGAGCGAGTATATGATTGTATTAATGAAGGCTCACTTTACTATTCCGCGGGTGGCATCCGGCACAAAGGACGACGATCGCGGTGGCAGCAGCGGTAATAATTATTATTATTATTGTGTTAATTAGTTGGTTCGCCGCACGCGTAGAGCGACCGCCGCCGAGAACGCAATGATGTAATATAATATAATTATTATTTATTAACGTCGTGTCCATTCATCTCGACCACGTCGATCGGTTATTAATTTAGGGCTTATATATTTAGGTTATTAATTTAGGACTTATAGAAGTTAGCATGTTTTTCAAAAATCATTAAAAACATAGCTAAGTAATATAGAAATGCGTTTCACCAGGAGTTGTATGCAGTTCTCTTTAATTGGCATATTTTGCATATTTATGTATTTTTTCGTTATAAGTGCATATTTTAGTTACATCTGAATTTTAAGTGCATATTTCACATATTTTTCATTATTTAATTTGAGTTTTCTTGATATGGGAAAATTTTTCTCTGAATACCTGAAGAGATTGAATATTATTTGATATTTTTATTTGTAAGCTAAAAAGAATAAAGATTAAAAAAAAAAAAATGAAATTTCATAAATAATAGAAGAAGAATTGATAATACATATTGTAATATATTATACAATACAATTTTTAAATATTTTGAGTTTTTACAGTAAAATTAATGTTTTATAAGAGATTATTTTAGCATTTTTGCATATTTTATAAATTTTATAACATATTTGGTACATTTTTAGAGCATAAATGCATGCATATTTTATGGTTTTTTAGAGCCATAAGTCCCTAGGCCTAGTTATTGTTTATTATTTTTACGCGAGCGAACTAAAAAAGACCGTGTGATGCCGTAGTCACTTTTTCCACCCTCGACGATATATTATTGTCAAAACTGCATTCAATAGATATTCGCTCTTTACATTATATTTCGGAGGCTCTAATTAAAATTATAATATTTATACGCCGGGGGCTCAGAAAAATTATAAGTACATTTTTTTTTTTATGCTCGTTAAATTATTCTTTTCAGATTATATTTTAACAAGTATGAAAAAAAGTATTCTGTATGTCCCCCGCAAGGGTGGACGATTCCTTCTTTTTGTGCCACGTTACCCCTCTGGGAATTGTGTAACACAGTTTGAATATCTTAAGTGTATACGAGTTGGAGAATAATGAAGAAGGGGTGTATGTAAAACGTATTATTCGTCGACTGAACGAAATAAAAGGAAAAAAATCTACCGAAATTATCGTGTTCGCGAAATAACGACAACGTAAAATGAAAAAGATAATGATAATAATAATAATAATAATAATAATAACAAAACGAATTACCATCATGTTAGAAGAGATGGAAAAAAAAGAAAACAATAATAAAATGTGACATGGATCTCAATCCATGCCGTAGCGATAATTTTCATTTCGTGCGTAATATATTCTCAATGTTTTTTCGTCCGCATAATATTTATATTGTTATTTTATAGCTACGATTAGCTGTGCACCAGCGACAGCAGCAGACGTATTATATATATATATATATATATTAGATTATTATACCGCCGCACTTTTCTGGCAAAACGAATCGTCGTTTGAGGCCGCCGCGGTAAAACGTCCTCGACGACGGCTGACTGTGACAAACTGCGTAGAAACATATCAAACCGTGCAGTCTTCGCAGGAGGGCTCATGATTAAAAATCTATAGATAATACACAAAGGACAGGGCATGCTTGTGTGTCTATGCGTGCCAAAAGAGCCCCAGAGATACCACATTTCTGGTTATAACCACTAAAGTGTGGTGCCTATAGAAATAATATTTGATTTTTTTTTTAACAATATAACAATTATAATTAACAACGAAACAAATAAGTATGTAATGAATATATACGATGTCAGTCTATTCTACAATGTGTACTTGTATCTCTAATTTATTCATAAGATGCGACATTACTGTAGAATGCAATTATTGTGGTTGACATTATTTAACCATTTCATACGTAGACACATTACCTTAAAGTTAAATATTAATGTAAAAATTACAAATTACGATTTCAAAAAAGCCGGACATACTTCGCACGATGAGTGTACTTCGCACGACGGGTGGTATTCTCTTGACGGGCGTATTAAATTTTAAAGAAACGATAAATAATTTCTTCAGGAAAACGATTCTGAACAAAGGAAGTTAATAAAAAAAAAAAAAAAAATTTTCAAAAAATGTCCAATTTTTTTTTTCACATTTTCAAAATTTTCTTGCGCTAAAATCTTTTTTATAGGATTTTCTATCTATGTTTAAATTTTCATAAAATTCGAATTCATCAAAAAATGATGGTTTCCGAGTCGTTTTTGTCAAATTTTGGGTAGTTTTTTCCAAAAAAAAAAAATTGAAGAATTG
>JAIPRM010012172.1:0-12305 GCA_025469315.1 Stegophylla sp. TES_Ste_2020 | reverse complement strand
TATTTTATGTTTGTGTGTTTAAATTTTTCAACTTTATTATGACGTATATTTAGTTAGTGGGCCTCAAAATATTTTATTGAAAATTTATGGGCCGCACAGCTAAAATGGTTGGGACCCACTGATATACTCTATTATAGTATACTATTATATTATACTCTTTTCAGAATAAGAATGCACCGGGCGGCGGACGAATATTGGTATTACTTTGCGCATGCGTCCCCTCCACAGGCCGCGTGAGTCTATGACAGCTGCAGTAGTCACGTCGTCACGCGTCGTAATTACAATATCGGCCGATAATTACATCCAATCAGAGAACCGTCTGGCGTTCGCGACTTGGTCTAGCGATCATTTGTATGCGCGATCGCGGTGCGTTCTTATTCTGAAAAGTGTATACACTTGATCGAAGCTTTTGAACAAGTATGAATGTGTTTACAGAACAAGAGAAAAAAAAAACAAACATCACTGTAAAATCATAAGCTTTTTCGCTCCGCTCAAAATCTGCAATAAATAAACATCATTGTAAAAACACTAGCTTCTTCGCTTCGCTAAGAATCTCAAATATTGGATTAATCGTACCAGTTCAGATTTTTGCCATCCCTTATTATTGAGTATTATGGTAGTACATTGGTACCTACTACAACTAGACAGTGTAAGTACACGGTCTGAGATCACAGAAACGGAATATATGTAAATAAAATAACACAACTACACAAGCATATGTTTTACGATAACAATCGGGGAATACCTATATGATTGCAGCAATTATCAGTTATTTTTAACATTCTACCTCAGAATAGATGAAATTCTGATAATTATTACATTGATTATAATTTTTACCTTCCATTATAAAATATTGATTTAATAGATATCAAGTCTTATCTAAGTATCGAACAGTTAATGAGTTGACGAGTTTTCACGGATTTCAAACGCGTCCTGCTACAAACACATGCATGACCGCATGTTTACCACCCCCTGGTGTAGATTTTTATTAAGTACCTGAGTATTTTCCAATTTTTCATTGTCGTTGTATTAAATAATATACATGTTTGATATTGTAATATATTTGCGTGACACTCGAATCTGTTGTGAATAATTAAAAAATGTACGATATGAAAGAAACGCTTTCTGAATGCAGCGTGTGTTGTGATACGGAATCGATGGAAAACCAAATGTTGTTTTGTGGTGGATCTAATTGTGACGTTGTTGTACATCAAGGTATGTTTGCCGTCATTAGCACGGTTAGTCATCGAATTATTAACGGGGGTTAGGTTAGGGTTAAATTATTTTTGTTGACATCTACTGTTATTTTTTACCTACCTATTGATTTTAGTCAATTCACCTGTTGTATTTAATTTATTACAATATTAAAACAGCTTGTTACGGAATTCGAACTGTACCAAAAGAAAAATGGTTGTGCAGGAAATGTGAAACGTTTGAAGATAAATCTATTAAAGTGGTTCGTTAAAAATAATTTTTTTTTTAAAAACTACTCTAACATTGTAAGAAATTATGGCGTTCATTTCAGAAATGTGAGCTGTGTCCTTCTTATGGCGGTGCTCTAAAACCTACTACAAACAATACCTGGGTTCATGTGGTATGCGCATTGTACATGCCAGAAGTCGCGTTTAAAAATATTTTTACTATGGAACCGGTAATATTGAGTGCAATACCCCGAGACAGCTTCAACAAAGTAAATATTATTAGTTATTAATTAATCGATTATCAATTTATTTTATCCTCCAATCGGGACTTACATAATATGTACCCAACCTACCTATCTTAATATTTAGTTTCCAAGTTTGGAAAAAAAATTATTTTGATTAAAGTGCCTACTTATTATTTAATTAAATTTTAATTATGTAGTCTTATTTTTAGAGTTCTTTTAACATATCTGTACATAAATAATGTTTTCTTTTAAATCCTCCAAGTATTAATAAATAAAATTACTTTTCTTTAGGCAAGTCATATATTTTTTTTTATGCTATAATTATTAGTGTTTCATATTTTTTTGATAATAATATTATAGAGATATAATATTATATTATTTCTAATTGTAATATTTTAAAAATGTTTAACCTTGTTATATTTAATCATATATTAAATACAAATAGTAAAACTATGACTGAGTAAGTAGGTACATTACAATAATTCTAAATTGATTTATTTATATTGGGTTTAGTTTTAGTTTATGAAAAAATAATGTAAGTACATATTAAATTGATTATTAATACAAATTCCACTATGCTAAACTACCAATGTTTGCTGTTAAAAACATCAAATTTAAAAATTAAATTAAAACCACATAATTAATTAAATAAAATAGTACCTAATAGTTTTGAACAATTCAGCTTAATAGCTTAGTGTTATTTAGTTTATTATTGTACAGGTATAGTAATTTACGCATAGCACATTGCTTAATTTTTAATATTTACAACTTTTGTTTGTTTAATAATATTCATATTTCCGTTTTACCAGTATTAATTATTGTTGATCATGGGCACTCAATAGAAGGGGAGCAATAGGGGAATTCGCCCCTTAGACTTTTTAAAATGTGTTAAATTATATTGTCTAAACAAATATTTCATTAAGTGTAGATTTATAACTTTGAAATAAACAGAAAAACTTACAATAGGTTGGAGATTGGTGGTTTGATTAATAATATTATGATGACTACTTACAAAATATTTGAAAATACAGTGGTATCATGAAACATGTCATTAATATTTTACGAAATGTATCAATGATATTTATGTAGAAAGTTCTGTTATATTATATTAATTTTCATAGTATAAACTTTCTGTTTAACATAATTTTTAGCATTTGATTTAATTATGCCCTCTCTTAATAAATTTCCTATGGAAGCTCATGTTGTTTAATATTATTTATCATTTATTTCCAAGACTTTTTAAAGTTATTGAAAATTTTAAATAAAATATTTTCATATAGATTACCATTTATATTTAAATTGACATTTGTACTGATTACCTATCTACTATGTATCTTCCAGATTTGTTTTATATGCGATGAAAAAAATAAATATTTAGAAACAATGCATGGTGCCTGTATAACATGTAATAAAACTGGTTGCCATTTAAGATTTCATGTGACATGTGCTCAGAGTGCTGGTTTATTGTGCGAAGAAGAAGGAAATTGTTATACTGACGTAAAATATGTTGGATATTGTAAACATCATTATTCCATGTTGGTTAGTACTTTAAATATATATATATATTATTATGCTTTTTTAAATTCCTGAATGGAGCGAAAAAGATAGTGATTTTACAATATTAATTTTTTTTTTTTTCTGTAAATACTTTTTATGTAAGAATACTTGAATTTTGGCCAAAAACTATTTAAAACAGAATTTACCTCTAGATGGTACTTTACACAGGTAATTTTTTAAATTTCACTAGTTTTCTCAAAATTTGGGAAAACTCCTTAAAATTTTTTTTTAATCCAAACCAAGAAAAATTCAATTCAGATATATATATACTATAAAATGAAAAATATTTTGATGATAAAAAGTTTTTAATACATGAATTTGTTTTTTCTGTAATTGTTTTTTATTTATTTTTTTTTATTTTTTTTTTTTATCATCAAAGTTTATTTCTCCCTTTTCTCAGTTAATAGTAAAGAATAAAAGTAAAGTAAAGAAAATAAAAAAGATGATTTTTTGTAATAGTAATAAACTTCTTAAATTAAAGAAAATTGTCTTTAATAAAGTGAAGCTCTGCTCAGAAACATTTTATTAAAAAAATTATTTATCGATTCTTTAAAATTTAACACACCTACCAAATCCTGCCAGAGAAGCAAAGAATACCCTCCATAGGGCAAAGTATGTTTGGCTTTTTCAAAAATATTTCTTTAATATTAAGGTTAACTAAAGGTACACCTAATTATTAGGTAATATATATATATATATATATATTAACCATTTATTAATTATTAAATACTAATTTTTCTTTTAGAAAAAAAGCGACAATATCAAACCGATGACTCCATTTCAACCTCAAAACCAACCAGTTAATTTATCATCTGTTTTGACTTCTGAAAAAGAGCTACATCAAAATAATTCAAATTTTCAAACTTTAAAACGAAAATCGATTGACATTGATAACTTTGGTAGGTAAATCAATATTTAAAAAATCATGATCTAAATAAGTGTTGTTAATTGAAGACATCTTAATTGTTTGTTTTGATTTTATAACATTATATACTTACATTAACTCTAAGAATTCCTATATTCTTTAGATTGAATCAATTGTAGCTAATATGAACAGAATACCTAAATATACATAATAATTTTATAAAAATACTGGAAGCTATGCTCCTACCGAAAAGCTTTAACCCAGACCCTTGGCTGACTGCTGCCATCGCTTCACTCGTGACTGGGAGATCGGAAGTCTTTTGGGAAAAAAAGTCTTTAAAAGAGGAAAGCTTTTGCAAGTGTACCTCTAAAGGGAGTATTTGGCTGGTCCATGCGAGACTGCCTCAAATACTCAAGTGATGCGACTGGGGAGATGAAGTCATAGAGTCATGATACTAATAAAAATAGACCTATAGGTACATAAATGTCTAGCCTAATGCCTCTCAAAAAATTTTGGACATTTTTCTAACTTTTTTTTCCCCTTTATTTATAAGATAACAACAGAAAAAAAGTGAGCAAGCTATGTAACTGAATGGATTTCTAAAATTTTGATCCATCTGATAATTTATAAAAGAGTGTGTATAATTTTTTACCTAAATGACACGAAAAAAAAAATAATAATGCAACATTTATATGATTGTGTTATTATTTACTACATATATAGTATGTTTTTAAAATAAATAAAAATGTATTATGGTACTAAAATTTTATAACACAATTAATGTACATTGAACAAAATATTATTGCTGTTATAATAACATTTAATTTTTGTTTTAAAGTGCTTGCAGCATAATAATTATATTACATATTTTATTATGTAAAAATACTTGATATATGCTGTATATATCAATATAATATGAAACTATTTATAATTCTAAACATTTTGTAATTATATAATAATCGATTGGTGTATTGTATTACTCAGTAATAACATTTTACACAATTCATTAGTGCACATTAAAAATAAATAAATAATTTCTACTAATAACCAAAAATAATCAACACAATTAGAATGTTGAGCTGCAATAATTACCAAAAGTGTTTATAAGTATATTAGGTGTTTATCCCAATGAAGTGTATTTTGTAGTACTGTTGTATTATTCTTAAAAATGTTTCATGTCAAATGTTCAATTGCTGTATAACACATGTATTATATCCCAAACATCTACACACATTAATTCAAATTAATAAATTCTGATTAGTCATATTCTCGAAAATCATATTCACTTATGCAACCACTACTCCATGTTTGAAAAAGTTTCAAAATGACTAAATAAATAAATAACAAAGTCTAAACCAAGGGTTTGGTTGTTCCCTGCTAGACTCGGTCACAGTCATACGGTTAATGCTACAGGAGGGGACGAGGAATGTTCAAAGTTAAATATTAAGTATGATTGATTGCCCTGAACTACTTCAGCATTTTAATTATATAGTAAACCAAACTTGTTTCAGATAGGGATGGATTGAGAAGAAATTTCGGTCCTGGAAAATTGAAAAATACTGGCCTATTTACTAATTAATCAAATAACTAGCTAAATGTTTTAAAATAATTATTTTAACATACAACTACAAAAAAAAAAAACATAAACGAACAAACAAAGTACAAAACAAATGTTTTTGACACTTTGGTTGGTGAGAGACTCAGAGGTGTCATTTAGGATGAACTAGGCGTGCATTCAAAGTTTCAAACCCTCTAGATTTTTAACAAATTCTCAGTTGATTGAGAGTTAAAATACTAATCTAATATTACTTATATATCAAAAGCTGTTGTTTTCTAATCTAAATTAATCCAGTAATTCTCATTTATTAGTTTAATTAAAAATTAAAACATTATTTTATATTCTAAGTAAAGTGAAGAAACAAGTGACTATTTTACAATGATAATTTATTTTTATTTTAGAAAAACATTTTTTTCTCAGGTAGTATAATAAAAATATAAATAAAAATAATAATATATATTATTTTATAAAATATAAATAATTGTACAAAAATGCTTCAACCTATACCTTAAAATTTTAGTAATCACTACAAAATAATACTTTATAAATACATTATTTTTCGAAAATTTAGTTCTTCCGAAATTCAGTATTAATGTTTTTGAAACAAGAAGTATAGATGGAAACTTTTGTGATAAACATTTTCTGTAAATATTTATTTTGAGTATTTTTTTTTTTTGTATGTACACACTAATAAATTGTCTTTTTTTTGTGTGAATGATTAAGTTTAGTTAAAATATTTTAAAAATAAAAATTTCCTGTTCATTAAACTAAAGCTCTGCTCAGAATCATCACTGAATGTGACTATTATTTTTTGTTTCTTCAAAATAGACCCAACAATAGTATCTCCTTGTTCAAACTTTTACAATATTGATTGTAAATTGAAAAGTTTCTTTCTAATTAGGTATTGTTATATTTTAAAAACAAAATTCTTAGATCTTAGATATTATGGTAGTGCCTATTAAATATTTGAACATGGCTTTCCTAAAATTTGGTATCCCCTTGAAAAAAACTAAATTGATATCTCTAAACACACCACTGCAATTTAAATTGTGTAAACTCTAGTACTTGTATAGAACATTTTTTTTCCATGACCTTAAGCATAAAACATTTTAGTTAAATGCTACAATTTCACCTTATGTTTTACAAAGTCCGCAGGTTTTAATACTTTATTAAATTTGTCAAATACTCTATTTAATATTATTCATGACTTTTACTATTATTAATTTTTTTCTTAATTTAATAAAAACAGTTTACCTTATTTGATATTTTATATGATATTTAACTTAATGTAACTACTTAATATTTATAGATTTTATTTTACACATAATCCACTTATATATTGTCTTATTTAAGTGGATTTTAATTCTGTTAATAAAAGATTACTTTTATTATGTCAAAGCTTAACTATTGTAGATGATCTTAAACTTTCTAATATGTTCAATGTCATGTCAAATATTGTGATGAAATTAACAAATAGTGTTTTAGACATATAAATTATTCATACTCTGTTTAGGTAAGAAAATGACAAATGAAAAAAAAGTCAATGATTTGGTCATTCAAAAATTATCAAAACAAAATCAAAGAAAATCAGGATCATCTTATATTAGAACAACTCATTCGTCTGAAAGTTCAATTATTTCAACTGGAACAATAGCTGAAAAAATATCAACTAGTAAGAAACAATATTTTAAATCTGAAATAAAACAGACTACTAAAAGTACTGAAAAACAAAGAATGCAGTGAATATCCCAAAAGTAGTAGAGGATGATCAAACTTTAAAAGTCATTGAAAAATCAAGATCGCCCCAAATTGAAAGTATAAAAGTATACAATTATTAAATCTAGTTAGTATGATTTAATTTGGTGACGCACAATCTTTTTTCATTAGTAAGGCGATTTAGTTAACAATTATCTTTGAGTGGACCATTAAATATAAATACTAATCACAAATATAATAGTTTTCTTATCTTTTAAAGACTATTAAAAATAACAAAATTAAAGAAAGGTATTCTTTGATAGAAATATTATGTATAAGTTATTGATATTTAATTTCATACCAATTTTGGAATTTAAAAGTGATAATTGGTTGTGGGATTTAGTATTTTTTACAAATTTAACAACACATTTAAATATTTAAAATTTTAAGCTACAAGAACTGAGAAAGCTCATATTTATATATCTATTTAAAGCATTTGATGCATTATTAAAATTATTTGTTAATCATATTGAGGTGTTGTGTCTTTAAACATTTTAAAAACTTCCAAAAATGTAAGAATCAAACTATATTATGTCATATTAACAAATAAATTTATAGAAAATTAAAATAAATTGCAAAACTATTTTCGGTTATTGAACTAGAAAAAAACTTTCTACTTAATTGAAAATCCGTTGAATACTGAAGAAAATTAAGTAAATAGGTACTTCTCTTCAACTTGATTAATTAAGTTGTAAACTAAATTATTTTATTTTCATATATTTGAATTCTGGCTTTTTTTTTTTATACTTATCTTTGCCTTACTTAACTTACTATACTTTTTTCGTTTACTTACACTTTGTTTTTGGTGAATCAGCAAGAAATTTAACCTCGAGTCCAGAGACCAGTGTCATAAGTTCACCTATTATTAGTAATGAAGTTCCTGTTGTAATAAGACCAACTAATTATGAAGTGTAAGAACCTCCCCAGGTGTTTTCAAGACAATCATTTAATATTTTATTTATTTAGATATGAAAACAGCACTAATGTTTGTAATATTTTGGAAAAAATGTTGTATCCATTGTTTAGTACGTCTCAAAAAATCACTGACACTTTTAATGAGGAAATCATAACTCATAATTTGTATTATAATCATTCAAATTCATCAACTTGTACACAAAACAATGTTGTAATGGATGCTCAAATACAACAACAAGATCAAATGCCTTTGCAAAACCAAGTGGTATGTTGATTAAATTTTAATTGACACACATTTTTTACAGCCATTTAATTTTTTTAAGGAAATGTCTCTGCCTCAAAGTCCAGCTTTGACTGCTTCGTTAACTAATGAAATTAATAATGATACTCGAGCAGTAGAAGATTTACTTGAAAGGAATTGGGAACAAGATGAAGCGATTTTTATGGAACAAGCCCAACATTTTGATAGTATGAAATTGTTACAAATCACAATTAATTGTTTTATTAATATTGTATTGTTTTTTTAATGTAGTTGCATCCTTGTTAAGTTGCTTATATCAATTGAAGAGTGAAAATGCTAACCTTGAATATGAACTAGGCTGTAATATAAGACGTCGTGATCACTTAAAAGCTGTTAATGCAGAAATTGCTGTTTCTTTTACACCTCAAAGTAATTTACGTAAACAGCAAAACCTCTGAATACTGGACACTCTTGGTCATCAATATTTGTCCGTTATTCAGAGGAGAGTTTAATTTGTAGTAAATACAATTGCACACAATTACGATTTCTCCTCCCAATTAAATGTTCATTATTGGGAAGTGTTGGTTATTTAGAGGTATCTGTTAAGGAAGGTTTTACATCTTTTTAATTATCGTATCAATAATTCATAGCTATTCTATATAAAAAAATATGTATAGTATATTAATATGTAAAATATATTTATTAGTTCTGTGATCTGAGGTAGGTACTATTGTTTTGAAATGTAAATCATAAATAAGTCAGTGTTTAACCTATACATGCCATTCAGTGTGTCTATTGTTGTAATGTAATGGATTATTCAATCATTGATAATGAGTTCATTCAATGGCACTAATATTATCATGATTTTTGTATACTTTTTTTTTCTCAAGTTAACATTAAATGAACATGTAGAAAAATCATTGTGTGTATTGGTTTTGCGTTCTCTCCAAGCAATGAAATAAGTGTAAAGCAATTATTACTTAGGCATTGGATTCGCCTTTTGATGGCACTTTAATGAGGTTATTTTTCAAAATTCTTGGTATATTTCTCAAAATTTGGGAAAACTACCCTAAATTTGACAGAAAATACCGAATCAATTTTTTTTTTCAATCCAAAATTCATGAAAATTTAAACCTAGATAGACAATAATCTGAGAAATGTTGCAAAAAAGTTTTGAAGATGTGAAAATACATTTTTTTCCAACACATTCCTCATTAAAATGTTTTAGTAAAGTAAAGTAAAATAAAATTAAGCAAAGATAAGTTAAATATAGACATGAAAGCCTGATATACTTTGCACCACGGATATTCTCCACTTCTCGGGTCAAATATTCTTGGTGAATTTGTTGAAAATGATGACCATTATTGGTTTTTATATTATTAACTTCTTTTGTTCAGAATCATCTTATTGAAGGAATGATTTATCATTTCTTTTAAATTCAATACACCCGTCAAGAGAATCCCACTGGATGCGAAGTACACTTTTATTGTTTTCTTGACTATAAATTGACAGTTAACCAAGTATCTGGTTAGGTATATATCACATAAAAATTATATTCTTTGACTATTTGCCTAGTAGTTGTATTTAGTAAAATTCTTAATTTTATTATATGCTTACTATTACATAACATATTATCATAATATATTGACTGTGTTTATATAAATTTAACTTTTGATTACCTATTGTACATTTCAGATAATAGTAACAAAGAACCAGCACCTCCTACCATAAATAATATTTTCCCTGAAGCTCATGTTCCCATTCAATCACCCTGGCCAAATTATCAAAATAACCCTGATAGTACAGAATCTACATTGCAGCATGGAGATCAAATCCATCTGATGTCCAACAGGTTTAATAAAATATTTTTAATTAAAATATATTAACATTTAAATAGTTTCGTGAAAAATAATTTATACTGTATTCCAGACACCCAGCAGATAATTCGTTAAATAATGTATCTTCTCAAGTAGTTGGAGGATGTGTTAATCAAGAACAAAGTTTGGATAATTGCAGAGAAGTTAATCAACATTTAGATGCATCTAATGTAGACCTTATTAACCGGGTTCTTGAAAACAATTCTCATGACTGTAAGTTTCCAAGTAAATTAAACATTCGTACATTTTTGTATTTTGAAACATATTTCTTGTGTGTTACACACAGTTGCCGTGCCACCAGAAAGACTTGAAGAGCCAACCGAAACGTAGTGGAGATGACGTTGATCATGAGTGGTTATAACGTACTTAACATTCAGCCCATTATGTTAAGAAACATTACTATAGTGTTGATATAAATGCTATAAGGCTTAAGGTTTTCAATCTTAAAGTTTAGTTTAAGTTCACCTTATAAAATTTAATAGAGATGTAACACAAAAAATTCAAATTTGAATTTTTCACGCGCCTATTAGTATATTAATGTAATTTATAATAACTTAAAATGATTTTTTATAATTAGTATAAGATTAAAAACTGTCAAATTTGCTCTCCAGATTTTTAAATATTTTTTGCTAATAATCTATGTATTCGATGTTGTTATTTTCAAAGAAGTATTATTTATTTATATTTTTTTTTATATCTTAACATTTTTGTGCTTGTTTAGTGAATTTAATAATAATTTAAAATATATGCATTGAATAAATTATAATTTAATGAATAATAGGAGTCTTCAACAATATTTTTTTGAATATCGACATCATAAAATTCATTAAGATACGTACATTGTTATTTTAATATATCGATACTTCGACATGTATGGTATATTTGTTTGTAAAGACCACAGTTAATAGATATCTAATAACTATTATTAGTTAATATCTATTAACTATAGATAAACCAATATAACAATGTACAATGTACATTATAATATAATATAATAATAATGCAATTTATGATGATAATCATATTAAAATGAATTTACTTTATCATGTTTTTACCATTATTTTTTTTTTTAGAAACTAAAACATTTTTGTTTTATAATGAACATGGAAAGGAAAAATGCATGTGACGATATGGAAAAATATCGATATATAGTTGTCAATTCCGTATTTTATAAATGTTTACAGAGTGTTGATTATTTTATTCAATGTTACTGTTTCCTATGGTAAACTTGTAAATATTTTACACTGATGGACATTGTATTATTTGTTCTAATATAAAAAGTAAAAGTATTGAATCCTACTTATATATATATATATTACTACTATGAAATGTAGGGGCGACTGAAGAAAACGCTGTGTTTGTATATGATTCCTATCACCGTACACAAATTTATATTATGGTGAAAACAGAAGTAAAATGTTAAAAATATTAGTTGTTTTATGAAGTATTTCGTCTATTTTGTAATTAAAACAAGTTTTTGTTGAAAATGAAATATATTTTTTAGATTTTGAAGGAAGCTTATGATTTCACAATGATGTTTATTTTTTTTTCTCTTTCTGTGAACACTTTTTTGTATAGAAATACTTTTGTGAAAGTTTCGATCAGTATCTCTATAGAACCGGAATTGTACCCAGATGGTACTTTAGAGAGGTCATTTTTCCAATTTCTCAATACTTTTTCCAAAAATGGGGGAATACTGTCAAAAAATTGACAAAATACGCAATTACCGAAATTTCCGTAAAATTGAAAATTACTTTTTGACATAACTTCTAAAATAATGCAGCTAGAGACTTGAAATTTTCACCAACCACTAAAAATAGCTACGAAAACATGTCATAAAAATTTCAAAAAGATTTGATCAATTTTGAGTT
>JAIPRM010012171.1:0-12307 GCA_025469315.1 Stegophylla sp. TES_Ste_2020 | reverse complement strand
TAATATAAGAAAAAAAAAAATTTTCGAAAAATGTCCAAAATTTTTTTTCAAATTTTCAAAATTTTCTCGCGCCAAAATCTTTTTTATAAGATTTTCTATCTATGTTTAAATTTTCATAAAAATCGGATCAAAAAATGATGGTTTCCGAGTCGTTTTTGTCAAATTTTGGGTAGTTTTTTCCAAAAAAAAAAAATTGAAGAATTGAGAAATTCAAAAAATGACCTCTCCAAAGTACAATCTAGAGGCGAATCGGGTTTCAAAAAGTTATTGATCGAAACTTTTGGACAAGAATTTCTATACGAAAATTTGTACACGGAAAAAAAGAAAATAATAAACATCATTGTAAAAACACTAGCTTCTTCACTTCATTCGGAATCTAAAAAAAAGACTAGAAATTCTTATTCATTAAATTACGAAAACTAAAATCAAAACTAGGCTGCGGCCGACAGTGAGTAATGAAGTGTAATTCGATGTTCCTTCGACAAAAATCATTAAATTATAGTGCGGTTTTCTGACTAGTTCACAGCGCGGCTAGTTCAGAGAATATCGTATTACTACTACACTCCAGTAGTGGTCTCATACACCGCCGCCGTCATCGTGTGCGCCAGAGGTTGTTCTCAAACTTTTCAGGCCAGGCCCCCCCCCATTTTGGTCAACCCCAGACTTCGGCCCCCCCCCCTCATAAAAATAATTTTAATTGTAATGTTTAGATTACCAAAAAGTTAAAAAAACAAACAACAAATGTATAGATCAATATTTATATTCACATTAAAAATTTATTATATTTAAAAGGTTTTAATCAATCAGTCACTTTTAATGAGATATGTGGGCTTGTTTTTTTTTTTTTTCATTACAAATGTCGGTGAGACGAGGAAAAATTCCTGTACACTCTATAGGACGCGATTATTGTTACGCGAATTTCGCAAATATTTTTCTGTCCTACCAATACAATGTTGATTTTTAAAATTTTCTCAACCCCCCTCCCCCCCCAACTATATAAAGCTTTCGCGCCCCACACTTTGAGAACCTCTGGTGTACGCCTTTTTCGAGCCGGTACCGTTGACGTGCTTAACGCTTCTGGGGAAATTTTCCCCGTTCGATGTGTCCAATAAAGCTATTAATGTGTGTTATTGCTACGCCGGGCAAACCGCTCGAATCGAACCCGTCCATTTCCGAAGGCAGTTCGACGGCAACAAATTTCTGGAAAACGCGTGTTTACTCTCTTTCTCTCTCTCTCTCTCTCTCTCTCTCTCGGGAGATCCGGTCTCTACGTCGGTATACATTATAATTAAATCAATTTTCTATTCAATACGACGACGGGGCACATGGCGGTTCGTCAGAAGTACCGAAAACGTTTATGACCGGGTAAACATTACTGCAGCAGTGTAAGTCCGCGCGTATTAGGATCCCTTCGGCGAGTAAATAAATCGTCTCTCCGTCCCTTCTGTAATAATGAAAGTGCACGCGGCGCACTACAATGGCCGCGAGTAAGAGAGTATATAACTAACGTAATTTATTGCCGTCTACGTTTAATAGCGTGTGTGTAAATGTCGGCCAATATAAACAAATTTAACGTGTATGATTTTTTTTTTTTTTTTTTTTTTAGTGTATGATTTTATAGTTCAGGCAATTTTTACCCGCCCCCCCCCTCGCCGTTATGGTAAATTTAATGTTTATGAGACTTTACTGTTCTTACCTTCCTCGGGTATTTTTAGAAAATAAAAACAATTAAAGTTGTAAATTTCTTATCGATGTATGCAGCTCCCGGGCCCATTCGTTAGGATTTCATTGTTTCACTACCGAGGCGCGAGATTACCCCTTTTTATCCACCCCTCGCCGCGAACGCGTGTGGAAAATTGCATAAATTTTTCATCGATTTCGTCGTTAACAGGCGCCCGGAGAGAGGGTCAAGGTGGGGGTCATTTGCCCCTCCCCTCTCACTGGACTTTCAAAAAGCGATTCTAACTGTTATACTCACACTCGTAGTCGGCAGATAAATTTTTTACACAAACGCGTGCATGGATCTCGTGTATTTTATGTCTGATAATAGATCGCATTGTGCTAAAATTAAAACTAACAACGCGAAACGAGTTGTGCGCGCAATACAAATTCACTATGTATTTAGTATTGTCATTGATTATGCACTATAATAGTGATAATTATTTTTAAAAAATCCAAGAAACATGTCTGTCTTATTTGCGAAAAATAATAATATCAATATTTAAGTGTTTACGTTTATGTATTTACTTAACGCGGATAATGATCATACCCGTTTATTTAAGTAATAATTGTCGTAAAAGTTTTGCTCGAATTTCAATCTGAATTGATTTACAGCTATTTGCCAGAGTATTATTTTAAACTTAGAATGTTATTTATGTAGTATAAATATCATTTGCGTTAAAAAACATATATTTTGTGTGTTGACGGAATTTGAGGGGGAAAAAGGTACAGTAAAATGGGAAAATATAGCTAAAAAGACCAAAAAAAATTACCGTGACAAATTAAAATCGCTAATAAATGCGAAATAAAAGGTTCAAAATCGAAAAGCTAGATGTCATTATATTATAATATATGCTAAAAAAAAACTGTAATTATTCCTACAGATTCGTCTCCGGTGATAAACAACATAAAATCCTGACATATTTAAAAAAAAAATAAAATAATTGTTGGTGTTTTAATTATGCCCCTCCCTGCCCGAGAGTTTGTGGTGCATGTTTGACGGAGTGCATTAAAAATTTTTTTTTTCTCGTTCAAATGGTGTTCCATGGGTTTTTCAAGAATTATTTCGGGGGGGGGGGGCGAGGAGGGGAATTTGTTAAGGTTTTTCATTCAAATGCAAAAATATTTCAATATTATTATACTAATGTTACGTAAATAATATATAAATCAATTATTCGAGAAATTAACCACCAATGCATTGGTGTACCACAATCGCCTATGTGAAGCGCCGTGTTCTCACAATAAATAATATAAAATATACACAAGGGCGTCGGAACAATGGTGGGGGGGGTCAGTGGGGGTACAGCTAAATATCATTTTATAAAATTTTGTTCAGCAAGTAATATAATGTTATATCTGTTAGTAATTTAAAACACCGAATATCAAATTAATATCGACAGAAAAATATATGAACTTTATTTATTATCTCTCATTCCAGAAAAATAAATTTCATTTTGATTATTGTCAATTATACACTGTAACGTAGATTGTCGTATTATTTACAATAATCTATTATTTGTAGAAATCAGAAAATAAATTTGTATTTGTTTGATAAATATTTGTAAGAAAAACATGTAGTTATACTTGTGTACACATTTCCTCGGAAATAAAACTCGGGGGGGGGGAGGGGTGGTGGTGAGATTTAGCAACAAAATTAATAAAAACCCATATTTTTGCACCTATGCCCTCTGGGGGGGAAAAAAAAAAAAACTTGAAATATTTTGCCCCTGAAAATACACTGTCCTAGTCGGACACCGTAGGTGTAATTATTATAGTATATTATATTTTAAGGGAAATAAAGTGGTTACTTACGTCCCAAATTTTTTTGAAATCGTTCTGTTGTATCCTGAGCAGCTCGCAAGTGGTTTTCGTGCACACCGTCATGTCTCTGGGCAAGTCGTGCACTATTGATTCGCCGAAAGTCGCGCCGACGTCCAGCGTGACGACGGTCTGCAAGAAATACGAACAAGTATTCCGGTAATTAGTTTATATTATGACAGGAGGAGAAGGCTAAATTAATTTTCACAAAGGACATTTACTGAATATCCAGTCGACTGATGTCGATCGCATGACCGCAAAATACCCGAAAAACTATTCGCGAGTTCATTTTGATTTATTTTGCTAATTTATATAGTTAATCTATAAGAAATTAATTTCTTTTTTCTTGTGACGAAATCCCACTAAATAACATTATCACTATATTTCATGGAAAATATTGTTTTCCGATTTTTTAAAAACGTCTAATATTATATCGCTGTATCGATTAAATTCGTAAATTAGTATAATTTAATTATTAGTCACGCGATACTGAAATTATTAAGTGTTTCAGATTATTTCAAATTTTTTTATTTATTTTTTTTTTTTTTTGAAAAGACATAATGATATTTTTTCGCAATATAAATATTAACATGTATGTATTTTTCATTTTGTCCAAACGATTGCTTGATTGATATTTATGATAAAGATTTAAACCATTTTTTTTTTGAACATTTATTTTTCAAAAAATGTGAATTTTTTAAATTTTACAGCGATTATATAAAAATACAATGAAATAAACTAATAGCTATACTTAAGTATTCTTAACTTGATTCAGTGGCGTACACAGGATTTTTTTCGAAAATGATTACTACAAAATTTGAATCAACTATTTTCCAAACATTGTGAACTACATAAATTACAGCAAGTCGGCCCCCGAAATGACAAAGTATAATATTAAAAGTATAATATAAAACAAATTTATTTGCTACCCATCGAAATTTATGAACTTTTGGAACCTCTCAACGTTTTAAAAACGATTCTATGAAACGAAATTAGAAGAAATCGTTTGTTTTTGACGCTTTGAAAACGTTTACATTAGTTGTTAAAATAAAACAACGTTACACTGCACTTCGCAAATCAAAAATATATTCTTCAACTTAGTATAAAAACCCACAATTTTTATATAGGTATATATATAAAAAAAAAAAAAAAATTATAGTAAACTTATTTTTTATAGGAATTCAATATTTCAATTTCAACATCAGCAGACTCCAAATATTACTATAGCTTCGAAGCTAATGATTACAGCACAATACTGTTGTTTTCAGAATAAAGAAAAGTAGGTATATTAGAATAAAATCAATATTGAAATCGGACGGGTTGGCGGTAAGGCGGGTTTAAAACTAGGTGACCACAGCTGTGTTCAGGTAATCGAAACGCTGATTTTTTTTTTCAACCCGCAAATTATGAAAATTTTCTGAAAACAAAAAGAGCTTACGCACAAAAACGTGTTGTTAATAAAATCGAAACACGTAATTAACATGAAACGTAATAAAAATATTTCAGGAGGGGTTATATTACCCCTCACCCCTCTGAATTTTTCGGTGACTGAATTTATTTTTTAATTAATAATATTTATACGCGCGTTTCTATCGCATCGATTTTCTAATAGTTCTTAAATTGTACCCAATAGCTATTTCCTTTTGTCACTACCATTGTATCTTTGTGTTAAAAGAGCTTATTCTTTTCAATGGATACTTGGATTTTTTCCATCACTGTCCAATTTTCGAACTAATCTCTGAATGATTACATTTCATCGAAAGATCCTGTACCGTGATATAATAATATAATGCCTCAGTAGAATCAAATTTTTAAATTATATCGAAAGAACACGTTGAAAAACTTTGAACTGAAATAAAAACACAAATTGGATCGCAAATTGGATGATCGGCTATTATTTTAACTAAAATATTATTTGAAAAATAAAAATTTCAGGAACAAAAATGAAAAACGAAAAATAATTAAGTCGAATAAAATTTTGATTGATACAACAGTTAATGTATTATTATTATCTTAAAAATTTTAATTTTTATCTATACTTGAACTAGAAACAATGTTTAAAATGTCAATGTCGGAAAGTTAATACCAGGAATGTTATGTTGAATTTAATATTTACGGTTGTAAAACAAAGTTAACCAAAATAATTTAAAATGTTTTTTTTTTTTTTTTATGTAAATTTATTTAACACTACAGTGACGTCTGTTTATAAACATCTGTGCGCGTATAACAATGTTAAAATGATCGTTGTCACTGTGAAATCTAGTCACGTAGTATTAAATCGCGTTTGAAAATAGATATCCTGCAGGATGGCCGAAACCAATTTCACCGCAGGCGCGTCTCCAAGGGAGGGGTGATGGGGCGATCGCCTCCCCCATAACAATTTTCAATGTATAAGTTCGTTAGTCAACGGAAAAACAATGGTCAAAACTTTAATTTATCGACATACTTAATTAGAAAAAATTAATCACCACAGTCGCAAAGACAATAAGTATAATATTATCTACAGATGTATATTACTGCCCAGAAAAAGATTATATAACTGCTTGTGCACGTGACGTTACAGGGCGGTTGCCGACGGTCTAATAAGTAGGAGAAATGAGAGACGAAAAAACCGAGGAGCATTGTTTGTGTTTAGCTTTAGCTTTGGCGTTTTTGAAACAATTATTTTTTTAATTCAATAAAATTGACTTAAGTTCGCCTAAACTTTTGAAAGGTTTGCGTAGAGTAGTTATAATGATTGAAATTGTCTAGGGACGCCGTTGTTTCACATGTACACATACTCGTGTCGAAAATAACTTTTTTTTTTTTTTTTTTTGGGGGGGGGAGGGTACGATATCGAAAGTTTGTTCGGTACAAAATGCGGTATACTCGAGTGTTGACATTTTAACCGACCAATCACCGCGCCGGTTTAGCCAAACGAAATATTTATACACGGGGTAACTTTTACGCGGGGCCTAAGGGTCGTTCGGTTCTTCTTTTTGGTTTTCAGACTCTCTCTCTCTCTCTCTCGAACGTGAATAATTGAGAACATAATATCGATCACGCGTTCACTGTACCGCGTCTGTGCAGCAGCATTCGGACGCGGAGAAACCGTGCAAACGATCGCGTGAGATTTATTTGTGAATACCACTGTGTATTCGATCACTGTCGTCGGGGGGTGGTCAACGGGGGAGGTTTTTTTTTCAATTTTTTTCTTTTTTTTTTTTTTTTACTGTTTTCTCGCGCGTTCTACTCGCGTACTTAAAACGCGCGCGAGAAATTTTAAATTTAAAATCGTGCACAAATGTCAGGCGAAGGCCTTGGCGACTATAAATATTTTCGAATAATAAAAATATATAATGAATATATTTTTTTTTTTGATATTATTTTTTAATATATCGATAGACGTTGAACACAAAGTTCGAAATAAATTATGTAATATGCCTTTGTGTGTGTGTGTCTGTGTGTATCAACAGATGTTCACGTTAAAATATCGAATAAGAGCGTTTAAATCAAGACAAGTGATTTAAATCGTTCGAGTTAAAACCTAGAAGAATATCACTTTCTAAACCGGAAAACGTGAAATTTACTAAATGCCGTTCACCATAATATACATTTTGTTCTCAATCTACTTTTTTCGAAAATAATTCACTTAATCAGAGTTGCTACATAATTGAGATTTCAAAATTCCCCGATTCTCCAGTTATTTTCCAGAACGTTTTTTATGAGATGCATGTACGTATGTCGTATATATATATATATATATATTTATTACAGTTTTTTTTTTTTTTCTACTGACTCGTCCATAGTTAATACTTAAAAGAGTAAATATAGATTTGTTTTATTTTATAAACCGCTTTCAGTGATCACGATATAGATAATATATAAATATAAAATACTGCCCCACGTATAGATTTATAGAACTAATTTTTATACAATATCTATGACTGCTGTCACTGTGTATTTATTTTACGTATATCTGTGGTTTTAACGGCCATTGATAATACAGCCCATCATTAATATCACAGATAATTTATAATATCATCCCAGAATAATACCAAAGACATAACACAGTTTTAAAATATATTCTATTAACCCCTTAGTTCAAGGATATTGAAAATTTAAACTAAGCTCAATCTAGTTTCTAGTTCATTGGTTCCCAACTTTTTTTTTTATTCTATTCCCCCCTTGTAATTTTTCAAAAAAATCTCACTTACCCCTTGTATATTTTCGAAATTCATATCACCCTTATAATATAATTTTGATATTTATTTTTTTTTTATTTTTGACCATACAAATAAATTATACAAAATAACTATTATAAGTATACGTTTATTAATTATACAACTAATGAATTTTCATTTTCATTATTTTACAAAAATTAGATATTAGTTAACCTATTAACGCATAATATTAAACATAATAATAAATAAAAAAACAAAAAAAAAGCAAAAATAATAAAACATAAAGTATAAATATTAATTAAATAACTGAAGTAGATTTAAAATTAATTTTTTAAACAAGGTTACTAAAAAAAATTCTCATTATTTCATTATCTCGAAATTCCCTCTTGTGCAGTATCTTCATTCCCCCCTCCCCCCGCTAAGGAACCACTTTTCTTGTTTGAGTACCTAATAAAAAATATTAATTATCAGTTAGAATCATGTTAACAAAAAAAAAAAAAATTTTAAAAAACCGGACATACTTCGCACGACGGGCGTTCTTCGTACGACGGGTGGGATTCTCTCGACGGGTGTATTTAATTTTTTGAACGAAAGAAGTTAATAGTATAAAAAATAAACGAGAAAAAAAAATTTTAGAAAAATGTTCGAAATTGCGCCAAAATCTTTCTCATTGTATTATTTTCTATGTTTAAATTTTCATACAGTTCGGATCAAAAAAATGATGGTTTCCGAGTCGTTTTTGTCAAAATGTTGAGTAGTTTTTTCCAAAAAAAAAAAAAACTGAAGAATTGAGAAATTGAAAAAATGACCTCTTTAAAGTACAATCTAGAGGCGAATCCGGTTTCAAAAAAATTACTGATCGAAACTTTTGGACAAGTATTTCCGAATACGAAAATTTTTACGCAGAAAAATATGAAAATAAACGTCATTGTAAAAAACACTAGCCTCTTCACTGCGTTCAGAATCTAAAACCGTCTTCGCGCAAATCGTATTACGTATTTCGACGCCGAACCCGAAGGGTTCGTTAAAGTTTTACGCTCGTCACACACTGTGCCCGGTCGTATAATATACGTGATCCTCAACATTTTTGTGCCGGTTGATAATTATTAATTTTTCATCCAAAGTAGCATTTCATCACGCGGCGGCGCTAACAAAACACGCCTACGAGAAGCGTTCTACCGTTCTCAAATAGGAACGATCGTCGGTCCGTGACATATGAACAAGGAGAGAATTTCGAGAGAAAATCGTTTCCTGGTTTTCGAATACAGCGAAAACGGAACGAAAGCTGTGAAATGAGAGCGCACACGAGTAACGTTTCGCCGACGCGATGGTATCATAATATTATTTCGATAACGTGCCGCCCCAACATCATCGCTGACCATTGTAATAACAATATCTAGACCGCAGAATAGATAAGATTAAATGCGGGATTTAATCTGTTCTGCGGTCGTGCCTGTCAGTGTTGGTTGTCACTTGTCACT
Organism: Stegophylla sp. TES_Ste_2020; assembly: GCA_025469315.1. NCBI lineage: Eukaryota > Metazoa > Arthropoda > Insecta > Hemiptera > Aphididae > Stegophylla > Stegophylla sp. TES_Ste_2020. Next base: position 3,126 of record JAIPRM010012171.1, on the reverse strand, counting down.
CATCTTGATTCTCCTCAAAAGCTGCACGTTGTTTCGCCAACATCCTAGTGTACTAAACAAATTTCATTACACAAAAACAGCTTTTTCTACTCGATTATATATGTATACATATATAATAAGAATAATATTGTACAATGTAACATAGGTAATTAAGTAATAACATGACATAAAATTAAAGTTACATAATAGATACTAATTACCGATGCTTATTAACTAATTTTTAAACTTAAACAATCAGTGTTCATACATTAAATACAAGTTTACAAATACAATTTACGCACGCTTAATAATTTATGTACGGAAAAAGTCCAAACCGGATTCATTTCCTAACTTTAAGATTCTCTCTATTGGATTATTTTGACTATGGTACTTTGAAGTTAATTGGCTTTGAAGGTTGTAGAGAAAAAATTCGACTTACGATTTTTGAGATTTTTTAGATCAATTAGATATACATATTATTGTAATATGTGAGTGAGGTTATATTAGTTTTTCGAGTCTTAATATCAAAAATTAAATTTTTATTAAATAAAAACTTACAAAAAACGAGAAATTTAAAATATTTTGAAAATGCTATACTTGACTCAAAATCGATCAAATATTTTTTATGTATTTTTGTAGCCGTTTTCGGTAGTGGGTGAAAGTTTCAATAAGTTTCTAGCTACATTATTTTTGAAGTTATGTTAAAAAAAAAAAACGATTTTTAGTTTTTTGAAAATTTCTGTATTAGCATACTTTTTGCGTTTTTTGTCAATTCTTTTACAGATTTTCCGCGTTTTTGATAAAAGTATTGGAAAATTTCGAAAATTACATCTGTAAAGCACCACATGGATGTGAATTTGGATCTAAAAGTTTACCGAACAAAAAAAGCGTTTACAGAAAGAGAAAAAAATAACAAAGATTGTAAAATCATAAGTTTCTTCGCTCTGATCAGAAGTTAAACGTTTTTGTTGTTTATGACTTAAAACTCATTTGAATACATGATACAATTCATTCATATTGTACAAAATAATAGTTATTGTGTTTTATTTAAATTATTTTGGGAAACAAAAAAAATATTGAGTTGAACACACAATAGCATATCGCAATAATTTATATACTATGTATAATGTATATAATTTGTTCATTATCGAATATGAGTCTCCCAAAATGATATAAAATTGTATAATATTTTAGGTGTTTTAATAACGGTCTAATAACACGTATTATAAGGCTTTACATTGTTAATATTATAATTTCTATTTAATTTAATTTTACTGGAATACGCGTGTACGACGACGTTGTTTTGGATTCAAAGACTGCACGAAATAATTAACATTGTTTTAAAAATTCGGGAGCTTGTATTGTGTTAGTACAAATGATCCCCACGTGTATTGTATTCCACAAACGGTTTCGTATAATTAATTTTTTTCCCCCGACATTTTTCTGCTTAATGTTATGCGCAATTATGGCATACAAATGAAATATTATGTTTCTCGTGTGGTTTAATCCGAACACCAACAGTAATTATTATGAAAATTAGTTAGTACTCTATAGCAACAACAAAAAAATTACAATAAGAATTATAAAATTTTGATTAGAAAACATCAAACACTAGTAGTTAGTTAAATATAGATTGAACATTATATTATTAATAACTACGAATCTGTTGTACGGTCGGTGTAAAATACTTGCGCCTTTCGAGCACAACGATTTTAATCACGAGTCCATGGGAGAGTATACGATTATTATTTTTTAATGGTACTTAAAACGTGATTTCTTAATGAATTTTTTTAGCTCGTGTCGTCAGTATACAGCAGGCAGGGGTCTCAACCCACGGAAAAAATATTGCAACAACAAGAAAATAAACCCAAATTTTTTTTTTTTTTAAGTTATGTTAAAAAACAATTTTCAATTTTATCAATATTCGGGTAGTTGCTAATTTTTCAATTTTTCAATAGATTTTCCTCGTTTTTTGGAAAAATTATTGAGAAATTTGAAAAATTGCCCGTCTTAAGTAATGTCTGAGTGTGATCTCGGATCTATAAAGTTACTGATCGAAATGTTTTGAACGAGTATTTCCATGCGAAAAAGTGTTTCCAATAAGAGAGAATAAAAACATCACTGTGAAATCATCGGCCTCTTCGCTTCGCTCAGAATCTAAAAATTACGTAAATAAAATTAAAAATTTTTAAAAATAAACATACGTTTTTCCATTAAAATCTTATCAAATTCTTCGATTTCATAACCTCTCTATTCCTCTAAAAATGTTGGAGACCCCTGGTATATAGTATTATATCGTCTTCGTTAAGTCAAAAGTGCGCCAAGTGCAATCAAAACCATTTTTTTTTTTTCGAAAATTAAATTCCACTACTGAAAATGTCTTACTGGTCTTACTGACTATTGTAAAATGTATTCGTTAAAAAATATAATACCGTTAAAATAATACAAAAAATATGTTTATTTAATCATATTTTTAGTATTACTTTTATTTTTCTCAGTTCAATTCTTCCACATCACAGCTATCGTATAAATACTTGATAAACTTGGTTAAAATTAATATTCAAAATTGATTAAGCGACAATAAAAAATTAAGTCTATATATAACACATAAAATATGAAGACGTCATATTAGAACACTTGTTGACAATTTTTGTGAAAAAGCTTATTTCGCCCCAAAGAATTTTATTATTTTGAACGCGCAAAAATGATTAAATATACTACTATAATAGACAAGTGAATTGATAAAAAAAAAAAAAAAAAATGTAAAACAACTTGATCATAATCGGATGATTGGAAATATTATACTTAGAATTTGTACTAGAATCTTCTTTTCCACGCGGCTGGCATTAGAAACCGTTTTTGATCTTTGAGACGTATTACTCGATCACTTTTGGGGCGTGTGACGTCGAAGATATGCTAATTTCTTCGATTGAATGAAAATATTATAATATATTTGAATGAACGGTTATTGTAATGAACGTTTTAACCAGTTCGCGTGTATTAAAAGTGTAATATTAAAGTATATCGTGTGGCGAGGGCGGGGGGGGGGAAATGAGCAATTTCAGTCGCAGGCCACGTGTGCTGCTTTTCGCCCAAGAATGAAATTGCTTCCCTCTTTTTTTTTTTTTTTTTTTTTTTTTTTTTTCC
>JAIPRM010012170.1:0-12307 GCA_025469315.1 Stegophylla sp. TES_Ste_2020 | reverse complement strand
TTTTTAATCGATATTTTTTATGAGTTCATTTGTTATACTTTTATCAAATAAATTTCATGAGGTTTTTTTTAGGGGGAGGGGGTTAACTTCTGGGTTTGCTACTTGTAAATTATATTTTTGAATGTGCCCTACTCCATTAAAAACCCACGAGCCGCCACTGATTGTTGCATTCGCATGTCGCAACCTTAGTTTGCAACATGTTACAAGTCATGATTTAGTGGTTTCCATAAAAAAAATCAATCTCTTGAAATTGAGAGTATAGTCAACATTTCCACTCGGATAGCTGCTGCTGCATAATGTATCATTATTTCCCTAGCTTTAAAGAAAAGTCGAAGGAAGCGTAGGTGGTGGCAAACTCGACTGTTCGCTCACAGATCGGATTTTGGTGAAAGTACATTATTGACCGACTTGAGAGCTCAAGTAAAAAATGGTCGATTTGAAAATTTTTTAAGAATGTCTTCTAGTGATTTTGATTACCTTATTAATTCAATCGGGCCTAAAACTGAAAAAACCTATACAGCACTCAGAGAACCCATAAGTGTTCAAGAAAGATTAGCTGTAACTCTTAAAATGATTTTTATGCGTAGGATTCCATAATATTTCTTTATCACGGTACATTTCTATAAATTTTAAAATAATTTCGTTTAACCACTCAAACATTGTGTATTCGAAATGTTTTAATATTTTAACAAAACAATAAAGACTAGCTCATTTCAATAGTGTCAATCGTCAACTGCCAGTTGGAATAGTAAAAATGATTATTAATATATTAGTTATTAGAACTATGTTCGCAAACCTGTCCGTACAGCTCACAACGTGCTCGTGCAACATCCTTTGATGTTTCACTAAATTACCGACTCTCAGCCGATCGCCGGTTTATAATAAAATCGGTAATGTGTTACAAGTTCGCTGGATTGTTAAAAAAATGTGTTATAAAAACGCGTTGCAAGTTGCTTGTTGCAGTTGCAAGTTACAAAAGTGTGGACGCACCTTTACAATTTGGGCATCATCGTAAATAGCTGGTTATTAACGTAAATATTAGTATTACACCATTGATCGTAACATGTACGTATGTACAAAAACAAGATTCCGACAAACATACACTGGGAAACTTGTACGTATTTATATCTCATTATAAAAGTGTAAATCATATTTAACAAAATACAAATAAGTAAATTTAAAAACAATATTATAGTTAAAAGAATCGGACTTTTACAAAATGTTTAATAAGTATAATAATTATATTAGTAAGCGTATAATCAGGCACGGATCCAAGGGTACGCCTGGTTGGCATGGGCCCACCCAAATTTTTCAACGTAAATGGAAATTTTGATCTCGAGTATTGTCATCCCATTAAAAATACCCAACATCGAATATGTTTTTAGGTTTTAATGCATTTAAACAATTGTTTGAAATTCCCACGAACGACCAGTTTATAGAGGAGCCGAATGTGATTTGGGAGACAAATGTATGCAACAGAATTGAATTTTATGGAAATGTAAACCTTAATTAAAATCCCGTAGGTATGTAATTTTTAAAACTGGAAGAAGTTTAAATGCAAATTTTAGTTACCAGTACTGAAACCGAAAAGAGTTTTAAACGACGAGGGTAAATAAAACTTACAAAATACCAAACGTAACTCAAAAACAACAATATTATAACAACATGTGTCTGTTATCAATCGAAAAATAAAAACCGGGAGAGTATTTAAATAGCAAATTCAGACAAAAATCCAAATACGTTTTAACGTAAGAAGTCGAGATGTTTATATTTTAGATTCGGAGTGGAAGAAAGAAGCTAGTAGAAGCTAACAAAGACGTTTATTTGTTCTTATTTTTTTTTCCTGTTTACTTTCTAAATTAACTTTTAAAATCATAATTCAACTCTAGATAATACTTTAAAGAAGCCATTTGTCGAAATTTTCAATAATTTATTTATTTTCCACACTTTTTACTCATCAAAATTTTTATTATTTTCCTGTTCACTTTTTTTATTTATAAAACTGACAATTATTATTGTTTATTAATTGAATCTTATTGGAGAATTAATAGTTTATGACTTCTTTAAAATTCAACATGCACACAATAATAATTACCTATATCCGAGGATTGATGAATAATCATCGTACGACTAATTTATGTATGGCACAATGAAGGAGACGCGTGTATATTAATCAATAGATTCCGAGTAAAACAAATCACAATTATTATTGTGATATTTATACACAAAGGGAGATGATGATTCCGAGAATTCAGAAAATTCAGAGAAATTGCGGGATTCGCATGCGGTAATGTACTGGCGAATAATGTCACGTGGTATCAGTTAAATTCTTAGAATCTGAAATTTCGAATTTACCGAATTCTTGGAATCCAAGTGCGCACGTGTATATATTGGTCAATTTCAAATTTATTTTCTTTTTATGGGTAAAACATTATGAAAAAAAAAATTGGAAAAAGCTGGTACACTTATCGTTTTTTCTAGTATATTTTATAAGCGTTTAAAGCTTGAATTTTGATATAACTGACAATTTCCTCATAAAATAATCATTTTTTTTTTTTTTTTTAATCAAAACTTCATAAAATAAACTTACATTATAGTCAATTTTTATTTTGGAGTGGATCAAAGAAGCTAGTGTTTTTACATCGATGCTTATTCTTTATTTTTTTCTGTCAACAGTTTTTTCGTATAGAAATACTTGTCCAAAAATTTTGACCAACAACTTTTTGAATTGTAATTTTTCTCTAGTACTTTTAATAGGTCATTTTTCGAAATTCTCAATAGTTTTCTCAAAATTTGGGAAAAATGCCCAAAATATGATAAAATTGCCCTAAAAACTATAATTTTTCAATCAAAACTTTATGAAAATTTAAATATAGATAGAATATAAGAAATGTTTTGGTCCAAGAAAATTTTAAAAATGTGTCATCAAAATTATTTTTCCTTTTCCCCTGTAGAATTTAAAAATGACTGAATACTATTTTTATCTTATTTTTTTTTAATATTAATAAATTTCATAATTTTTCAATAAAATTGTCTTATATAACTTAAGCTCAACTCGAAGTTTTACTGAAGAAATGATTTATCGTTTCTTTAAAATGTAACACATCCTCCAAACCCCATCCGATGAGCAAAGAATACTCGAAAATGCGAAGTATGTCAACCGTTTTCTTAATACAAATATTTTTTATCGCTTTCATTTCAAAAAAACATTACACAACTAAGTCATCTTTCACCCAGTGAGCCAAACTGTAAAAACGGTTAACCCAAAATATCATACACCCCTCCCCTCTTCCACTCGAATAACGGGTGAAGAGTTCGCGTAACGGTATAGAGATATCGTTACACATTCGATCACTATAATAATTTATTACTAGAGATGAAAAATTATAGAATTTGCATATTTTTGTCTATATCTTCTATTTATAGTTACGTGAAATAAAATAATCTGTTTCATGAACTAGTGATTCCATATTTGAGTTTTTTTTTCGTCGTTTTGCCATATTTTGGTTATTTTGTTCAAAAATTGCATATTAATTATTTTTTTGGGCATATTAATGCACTTTTTGTAAAATGTATCCCATAAAATAAAAACATACATTTACAAGTAGGTATGAAAAAATAAAATAAAATGTGTTTGCTACAATATTTATAAAAATGTATACATTTTTAGATTTTTTTAAGTTTCTCCCATTTACAAAATATTGATTAGGATAATCGTCTTCGTTTAGACATTGAAAATACGAGATATTCAAATATTTTTAATGTTTAATGCAACAAATTTACTTTATTTGCCATTAAAATACATAGATTTTTTTATTTATTAATTATTACTTATCAAAATGTAAATTTTATCAAAATTATTTTTAAAAAAAGCCGGACATACTTCGCACGACGGGTGGGATTCTCTTGACGGGTGTACTTAATTTTAAAGAAACGATAAATCATTTCTTCAATAAAACGATTCTGAACGAGGGAAGTTAATAATATAAAAATTAATGAGAAAAAAAATGTTAGAAAAATGTCCAAAATTTTCTTGCACCAAAATCTTTCTTATATAATTTTCTACCTATGTTTAAATTTTCATATAGTTCCGACAAAAAATGATGGTTTCCGAGTCGTTTTTGTCAAGTTTTGGTTAGTTTTTCAAAAAAAAAAAATGTAGAATTGAGATATACAAAAAATGACCTCTTTAAAATACAATCCGATCAAGAGGTAAATCCGGTTTCAAAAAGTCATTGATTGAAATTTTTGGACAAGTATTTCCATACGAAAAGTTGTACACAGAAAAAATAAAAATAAACATCATTGTAAAAACACTAGCTTCTTCACTTCGTCCAGAATCTATTTAATTCATATAAATTAATAAGTTCAATATATATATATACCTTTATTTCTTTTTTTTTTTTTGCAATACATTATATTACCAATTTTCCCTTCTATAACATCTCATACCAGTTTTTTTATTCATATATGTATCGTTTTATGCCGTGCACAATTATATTATTGGAGAATAGTACCGTGTACGACGGCGGCGGCACTATTTCGCCGTCAAAATTTAGTCGGGACGTGAAGACATTGAGTGATTTCGTGTTATCATTTCAACAAACAAACCGACGGCGGCGGCGGCTGACCGTTGAAAACAATATTATTATTTACTTTGCCGAAAGTCCGAAACGACAAGCGGTGCTCCGCCGCCGTTCTCACGTCCACGTCGACGGGAAGTTTTGTTGAAAACATTACGGCCCACAGCGCGCGTCGAGATTCCGTAAGTTTTGTTTATTATTTTAATGTTGTCGTACACGCGGAATACACGCGTAATGTTTACATTATATTATATTGCGGGGGTCGTTAAGAATATACTTTTTTTAGTTTCTGAACGAAGTGAAGAAGCTAGTGTTTTTACAATGATGTTTATTATTCTTTTTTTCTGTGTACAATTTTTAGTATGGAAATACTTGTCCAAAAGTTTCGATCAATAACTTTTTGAAACCGAATTTGCCTCTAGATTGTACTTTAGAGAGGTCATTTTTTGAATTTGTCAATTCTTCAATTTGTTTTTTTTTTTTTTGGAAAAAACTACCCAAAATTTGACAAAAACGACTCGAAAACCATTATTTTTTGATCCAAATTTTATGGAAATTTAAGCATAGATAGAAAATCATATAAGAAAGATTTTGGCACAAGAAAATTTTGAAAATGTGAAAAAAAAATTTTGGACATTTTTCCAACATTTTTTTTTTTTTTATTTATTTTTTATATTATTAACTTCCCTCGTTTAGAATCGTTTTACTGAAGAAATTATTTATCGTTTCTTTAAAATTCAATACACCCGTCAAGAGAATCCCACCCGTCATACGAAGAACACCCATCGTGCGAAGTATGTCCGGCTTTTTATTTACTGTGTGATCGTATGGTAACTCTTCCACGGCGGAATCGGCGGGAAAACGGATTTAATAATTATTCACGACGGTAGGTAGATATATTCACAAAACATTTTAAAAAAATTCATATATTTGTATATGAATATATTATACACATGAATTCGGGATAATTTTATTCGAAACGTGAGTACTAAAAACTTGAAAATCTCACCCGACAACCGACAATAGTGTAATACAGAATGAAAATCCTTTTTGTTGGGATTAAGTAAATAAAATTGTGGAAATTTGTTAATTTTTTGAAATTTTTCTGATAAAATTTTAGATTCCTAGTGGAGCGAATAAGCTAGCGTATTTACAATGACGATTATTTTTTTATTCTTATGTGCCCACGTTTTCTTATAGAAAAACATGTCCAAAAGTTCTTACTGTCAACTTTTTGAATCACAATTTTGCTCATTTAGGTCCTTTTTGAAAGTCATTTTTTGAAATTCTCAATATTTTCTCTAATACTTGGGTAAACGACCAAAATTTAATTAAAACGACTTTAATTTTTTTTTTTACAGAAAATCTAAGTATACATGGATATATATATGAAAAATATTTTAGTGAAAGGAAAGTTTGGAAATATGAAATTGAACCTGTTCTCGGTTAACAGTTGAATAGAAAACTGGATCAGCAAAAGTAAAAAAAAAATAGTAAGAATGAACTCTATAATTTTTATATAAAAATTTCGTTTATAAACTGAAGTTCCATTCAGTGTTTGTTTATAAAAGAAATTATTTATTGTTTCCTTAAAATTTAACACGTCTATCAAGTCCCGGACAAGGAGCGAAGAATATCTATATGGTGTGAAATATGTCCGGCTTTTTGACAAATTCAATCTTTAAAGGCATTTATAGGTAACTTTTTGGTGATGATATGACATAATCTTAGATTATTAGAGCTGTTATTTTGTTCGAAAGTTCTAAACAACATTTTACATTATAAAGTGCGATAACAATTTTCGGTTCGGTTAATAACTAGCAAAAAAATATTAAAACATATTGAAAGTAATTGAAAAGTAATTAAGTTCGATAACTTAAACAAGTTTGATTGACACATATAGGTCATTGTGCACTTTATGGCACTATCATGACGTCACATTAATATTAAAAAATATTTAAAATAGATTGCCTGCACAATAAATGCATATAAGGAATTCCACGTCAGTCCAGATGGTTCCAACCCTGAATTTTTTTTTATTATTATTATTGTTTTTAGCCCTAAAATCATTTCCAATTTTTTTAAAACTTTTCCACTCCTTTACAACCCTTAATATGAAGAGAAAACAAAAGTTCATTCCGACATGATCAAAATTAAATTAACCTAACCTTAAGGTAAACAGTATTTAAAATTCCACTCGCCGTGGGGATATTTCGGCTTGATAATCGACTTGCTGTGCGATATGGGGACATGACAGTTTGATAATCGGTAATTAGTAACCTTACAAATTTTTTTTACCATTATTTCCCAATGTGAACTCCACACATATCCGTGTGACCGTGTGTATTGCGACATCTCCAAAAATGTTTTGTGTGATTGAAATTAAATTTATCAATGATGTACGTAAAACCACCTCGTACAAAAATCTCCATTTTTCCTTTTTCATAACACAATTGTGGACGATTTACTATGCATTGTTGCTAATTGTATAAAATTTTAAGTAAAGATAAATAATTTTAATTAAATTGAAAGCTAATTATTATAATATGACCGTATCAAATAAAAATGATTTTATTTAAAATTTTAAATTTAAAAAAACGCGGCGCTGAAATTTTCTCGCTTCGAAATATCTTTGCGCCGAAATAACCCCGCGCCGAAATGGCCGCGCAAAAATCTCCAATCTCCCCCCCCCCATATATACACGAATATAACATAATAATTAATAATTTTATGAATAAATAATATTTTATCATCGCTCTTTTGTCGCACGTAAATATCGTAATTTTGCAGTCGCAATGCTGTTTTTAATTATTAATTTCGACCTACACAAAAGTGTCTCATGAAGTATTTTTTACGAGTTTAACGCTACCGAACAGGACTAACAGCAAACCGTAGGTGTCAGGGGTGATTTTAATTATTCGAAAATTCGTATTCCAGTCGAAGTATAATTATAATTATCCATCGAATTCCTACTGTACACGCGCGTCGATTGAACAGAGTGCATTGCGTTTCTCCCGCAACAGCGTATTAGAAAAAACAATCCGTCCGTGGCCGCGTTGTCGAGAATCGCACGTGAGAAACCCGTGTTGTGTCGTCAACACACGCGGTTCAGCCGAGTATTTCGACTTATGGAGTGCACGCCGCCGGCTGCTCCGATATTGCGTGTCTAATTTCGAGAAAAACTCAAATATCTACTCAGGGAAGAAAAGTACTCGAAACAATATTCAGCGACAAAAGTATTCGAAAAGTCATCAAACAGACGCTATTGTGCTACACCTCACCAAACCTAACCAGACTTTACAAGTAAAGTAAAGTAAAGAAAAGGAAAGTATAGACAAGAAAGCCGGACATACTTCGCACCACGGATATTCTTCGCTTTTCGGGTCAGATTCTCTTGGTGAGTGTGTTCATATTATTAACTTCTTTCGTTCACAATCGTCTTATCGAAGAAATAATTTATCGTTTCTTTAAAATTATACACTCCGGTAAAGAGTATCTGGCCCGAAGAGCGAAGAATATCCGTGGTGAGAAGTATGTCCGGCTTTCTTGTCTACACTTTACTTTACTTTACTTTTTTTTGTAATCTAGTGCCCGGTCTTGTCCTTCTAACAGTTCTAGCCACGCCACGTTAAACAGTAGACAGGTAGGTCTGTTTAATAAGTTACATTACTTATAAATTGAAAAATTAGTAGCTATATTATACTAAAAATAAAATATGTGCAGTCCTACGAAATTATCGTGTATCGCCATCACGAGAAATGCTGACAGTTATTATGCTCAACGGTAAAATAAAACGTAAAAACATTTAAATAGATATCATTGGCGATAACATCTTGAACACAATTGGAACAATATGTATTACATCATAATGTAATGATTTCGTAATGTAATGAATTAATGATTCGGATCCAGATTTCTGTGCTCGTTGATACAAAACTCAACGAAACACAAATTTTATTATAATTAATAATATATATATATATATATATTTTTTTTTTGTGAAGTTTTTTTTCCCTTTAAACTTTATTGTTTACCTTAAACATACATTGTTTATAATTGAATACAGAAAAATAAAAATGAAAAATACCGTTCAAGTACAATATTATTATTGTCATTATCGTATTCAAATAATACCTACTCGAATAATTGTTTTTATTTCTAAAAATATATAACCTCTAAATATAAATCGTATGATTTGATTAACGACTAATATATAATATGTGTTATAATATATGGTTACAACAGTTAATAAGATTTTAAGTGGAGCGATAGTGATTATTATTTTATTTTTATTTTTTTCTATTAACATTTTTCATATAGAAATACTTGTCCAAATGTTTTGACATGCAACTTTCTAAATCATAATTTGTCTCTAAATGTTACTAAAAACAAGTCATTTTTCAAAATTTTCATAGTTCTTCCATAATTTTGGAAAAACTACACAAAATTTGATAAAAACATCTTCAAAACTTTTTTGATCCAAACTTTATAATAATTGAAAAATATTAAAATACATATGTGAAAATATTTTATTTTTGTCATCTTGTTTTTTTTTTTTAACATATTTTTCTCATCAAAATATTCATTTCTTTTTCTCAGTTAACAGTGATTACAGCTGTTTGAGTAAAAAATAATTTTTTTTTTTTGTCATAAAATAAACTTTATAATTTGTAAATAAAAAAGTTTTGTATAAACAAAAGCTCCACTCAGAATTATTTTATTTCTTGAAATTAGTTATCATTTCTTTAAAATTTAACACTCCCACCAAGTCCTACCCGAGGAGCAAAAAATACCCATGATGTGAAGTTCATGGCTTTTTAACAGTTCTATATAGGGTGTTTCAGTATGATTTGACAAATACAATAACTATTATTCTATTAATAATTACTACCACATGTCTCTATATTTTTTTTTTTGTTTTTCATGACTTTAATCGTCAAATTTAAAATTCTATATAAAAACAATAAAAAAAGTTCAATGAGATTTTTATCAAAATATAGGTGCTTATATTAAATGTGTTGATAATATTATAAAATTATTCGAAAACTTAAAAAAATCTTAGAAACTGAACTGATAAACCTTAGAAATTGAATCATTAATATTTTTCTAAAAATCAAGTTTACAAAATGACTATTTTGAATTTTTTCTAAAGCTATGGTATACAATTTCAAATTTGAGGATTTGGGTTTAAAATATATATATATATATATATATATATTACTGATGTAGTGCAACACTTAAAAAAAAGAGGCAAAAATTATTAATAGAACAAAAGTTATTGCATTTTTCAAATTGTACTAGGACATTCTGTATATACTATACGTATTATATACATATATATATATATATATATTTATTTATTAAATAAGTGCTTTTATTATAAACAATTACAACACAACATTAATAATACACTGAACTATGTTCTATGCGTAATAACCGTGAAGAATCGTGACAAAAATCAATGTATTAAATATTGGTACATGAACATACAACAAACCATTTATAGGACTGTTAATCACATAATTAAGCGAAATTAAAGCCTAATGAGAGGTCATAATATTAAACCATGATACGAAAGTCAAAAACTCTTCATGTATTTATTATGTTTTCCAAATAAGTCCGTTTAATCAACCATTCAATTGATCGAGTTTGTACACAAATTTATAAAACATTTTTAACATAATAATTTCTAGTTTCTTCTTTGAATTTTCCCGATTTTTTCTTATAACCCTCAGACCTGACAATATTATAAACTTTATTATAGTTTTAAACTATAATAGTAAACGGTTATAAGTGAAAATCATAAAACTTGTAAGCAATTTTTCATCTGAAAAATTCTAAAGATTACGTTTAATAAATCATAATGTCTTATGGTTAATTTTGTTATAAATGTATGTCATTAGAATTGTTTAGTTTAAAATTATTACCAAACTACGTACGATTCAAGCGTGGAATTTTGTAATACGTACAATTGAAAATGTAGGCCGTAAATTTAAAATTAAACGAACCTAAATTGCTAACGACTTAAGTCAGGGCATTGGTCCAATTCACGATGTATTTATTTGAATATATAATTAATTTAATTTAAACATATTTTCTTTTCTCACATTCGCTTTCTTGTTATTTTTTTTCTTTAATCTAAGTCATAAAATAACTGCAGATTTTAAATACCAAAAGCTGGACAATACAATCAATCTTTTAAAAAAGTGAAAGTACTTAAAAAAAAATTAAGTAAGCTAAGTTAAAAATAGTTTGAAATACGAATGAGATTGAGTAACTGAGTCAAGTTACAAAATTTCAGAAAAATAATTAATTGAAATTCAAAATTCAAAATTTTAGTTAATTTTTTTTTTTTTATAATAGCTATTAACTATCTATAACAATAATATTGAAATAGAACCAATATTCAAGTAAAAACATGACAAATTTTCTTAGAAAAATAAATATTTACATAGACAGTTAGAACTTTATCAAAAATTTGGTATATACATGTTAAGAAATAACTTAAATTTAAACAAAATCATTATATAAGTTTAGTTGATTTTACACATAAAACAAAAATAACTAAATAATAAACAAGTTATTAAATCAGTTATTTAATAACGTTATATCATTATTATTATTTACTTGTTATGTTAAGAGTTATCAAATATAGTGACTTTAACTTTTTTATTTAAAACTTCACTATTAACTTCTTAACTTGTTACTGTTCATTTTTGTAGCTATCAAAATGACTTGGTTATTTATGGACACTCGTCATCATGTCATCACTAGCCATAGCCAATTACATCAGAAATAAGAACAATATTATGATCGCAAGGGAGCTCGAAAGTCAAAACAAATTTAATTGCTCACAAAAAAAAATAAATAAAAAAATGTTATTGAGTTATTTGTATATTATAATTTCTAGTAACTAGAGTCTAGTTAATTCGGTAAAAAATAATAAAAATTATCGTCTTATCGCGGCCAAACGGTGATCTCGTGTCGCCGCAAATCGTTTTTAACCTTTAATTTCGCACGTTAATCAATAGATAATAATATGTTTTATTTAAAACTCGTTCCGTCAACGAGTCTCATCCATAATAATTTATAACATGCGTATAATATAATATAATAATTAATATTATATCATTCTATAACAATGTGCGTGAACCTGTTGCAAAACACTTGCACTTTAGCAGCACTCAAGTGCTATCAAATTCGTATTTTTTTTTCCGGAAAATAACACAGGTGACAGATTTAAAGCCTAGCAAATAGCCAATAAGTGCCGCACGTGTTCTTGTGTTAATAATATACTACCCACGCGGAGCCGTTGTAATAATCGTAATGGTATACGCTGCCAGTGACGACACCGCGAAAATGTAAAAAATGATTAATCCTACATAATATGAGAGAGCAGCGCTTGTATTGTTTTAAGTACACGTCACACACACACACACACACACACACACACACTCACGCATTCGGATTAAGTATATACTTTTCGGGCCTTAGGCAAACGAGACAGATGGGCTTAATCGCATAAGCGATTAGAAGTATTGCAATACAATGTAATATTTATAGATACTCGTGAGATGTATTATTTTAGATTCCGAACGAAGTGAAGAAGCTAGTGTTTTTACAATGATGTTTATTTTTTTTTTCTGTGTACAACTTTTCGTATAGAAATACTTGTCCAAAAGTTTCGATCAATAACTTTTTGAAACCGGATTTACCTCTAGATT
>JAIPRM010012169.1:0-12308 GCA_025469315.1 Stegophylla sp. TES_Ste_2020 | reverse complement strand
TACAATCTAGAGGCGAATCGGGTTTCAAAAAGTTATTGATCGAAACTTTTGGACAAGTATTTCTATACGAAAAGTTGTACACAGAAAAAAAATAAAAATAAACATAATTGTAAAAACACTAGCTTCTTCACTTCATTCAGAATCTAAAATGTAATATTGCATAATTATACAATGAATCATTGTAATATTAAACGGTTAAATATTGTCAAAGATTTAGGCGTTATTTTTGATTCAAAGCTCACATATACAATACATTAAAAACAGAGCATTATCAAATTTACATTTCTTGATAAGAAGTTGCTTTGAGTTCTCCTGTCCAGACGCTTTAAAGGCGGTCTATTTCTCTATAGTACGATCACGTCTTGAGTATGCTTCTCTTATATTATGGTTCAACTCTCAAAACCTTAGACTTAGAATTAATTCAAAATAATTTTCTTCGCTATTTATCTTTCAAATGTAATATTCAAAGACCTGCAGCTCACTCAGGTTATGATAACATTTTATGTAGATTAGAAATGGATACGTTGAAACAAAGAAGGAACATAAATAATTTAATATTTTTATATAACTTTATTACGTAATTATAATTTAGATTGCCCTCAACTTCTTGAAAAAATTCAATTTAAAATAAATTTAGTCAATACAAGGAATAAAGATACATTTTATTAAAAAAAAAGTGGTAAAAAAATCAACTCATTTCCCCCCCGCTCAGTGGCGTATTCAGAGGGGGGTTGTCGAAAAACACTTATCAATAAAACATTATCAATCTTCTTTAGTGTAAATAAACTAGAAATATTATTTATAATATTTGTCTGTACTTTCTCTGATTTTTTTTTTTCAATAAAACCCTTGTAAAATGGTTAATTCTTTATCCGTAGGAAATTTTATTGTACTAAAAAAAAAAAATGTAGGTAATAAAATTTTCTACTTAGACATCAAGTTTGAAAATAATCGGCCGAACCAATATTTTTATGCACGTTAAAGTGTGTAATTTTAAGTAAAACTAACGAATTTCGTAAAAATTTCCTTATTCGAACGGTTATAGGGAAAAAAAGTTGACTTATTATTTTCGAGATTTTTTCAACTCAATTAGGCATATATATCAGTGAGATTATATTAAATTTTTAAGTCTTAATATTAAAAATCAAATATTTTTTCACATAAAAACTAACAAAAACAGAAAAATATCCAAATTTTTTTTAAATGCTGTACTTAATTCAAAATTAATCAATTTTTTTTGAAATTTTATGAAATGTTTTCGTCACCATTTTTAGTAAATGGTGAATTTTTCAAGTTTCTAGCTGCATTGTTCTCGAAGTTTTGGTAAAAAGCATTTTTTAATTTTACGGAAATTCTGGTAATTCTATATTTTACTTTTTTGTCAATTTTTCGCAGATTTTCCACGTTTTTAGAAAAAGTATTGAGAAATTAAAAAATTACCTCCTTAAGTATTATCTGGGTGTGATTCCGGATTCATAGAGATACTGATCAAAACTTTTGGACAAGTATTCCTGTACGAAAGATTGTTTCCAAAAAGATAAAAAAAAAAAACATCATTTCAAAATCATACTCTCATCATTCACTCCGTTCAGAATCTAAAAGATAAATATTTACATGCTATAACATATTGAAAAAAAGTAATAAAATGTATAATGACAATAAAACCATCAAAAATGCTATACAATTCAATTTGTTAATTTTTTTTTCAACCCCCTCCGAAAAAAATTCTAGATATGCCACTGACTAGGGCTAGGGACTTAAAATAGGAGTTACCATGTTTTTCAAAAATAATTCAAAACATAGCTAAGCAGTGTAGAAATGCATTTCATAAAACCAGGAGTTGTATGTGCAGTTCTCTTTAATTTGCATATTTTGCACATTTTTAGCTATTTTTTTCGATATAAGTGCATATTTCACATATTTTTTTGATTCTGAATTATTTTTTTTATTTTTATTTTCTGTGAACAACTTTTCGTATGGAAATACTTGTCCAAAAGTTTCGATCAGAAACTTTTTAAAACCGGATTTGCCTCTAGATTGTACTTTAGAGTGGTCATTTTTTAAATTTCTCAATTCTTCATTTTTTTTATTTTTTTTTATTTATAGTAAAGGTATACCATAATATGTAGGTCTTTTAAAGTTTACTTATACTGTGAACCTAATTCATTTAGTTTCACATTTTTCTAATCTATATGAAAAATACGTATAATATATTTAATTGTATTCCTTAAAAATATTCCTCATACTATTTTTTATCTAAATTAAAATTTTCATTAAGTTCGGATTAAAAAAAAAAGATAGATACAGTGTCTTTTTTGTCAAATTTTGGGTAGTTTTTCTCAAATTTTGAGAAAATTATTGAGAATTTCGAAAAATGACTTCTTAAAAGTAACAAGATGGTACTTTTAAGAAGTCTCTGTGTAGCTGCTGTTTGAAATTTTTAGACATACGAAAAAATGTTTACAGAAAAAAAAATAATGACGTCATTCCGGAATGATGGTCCACGCAGAATCTAACCTAACCTTGTATGGTTTATGAATTATGGGTGTATAATGCTGAAAAATGTTTATAAAAAGCATAGAAAACCTGGAAAAGTTGGAGAATTTGAAAAATTTAATTGCGTAACAACCCTGGGAAGATTTCTTTCCATTATTATTTGTCAGCATGTTCGATTTATAATTTTAAGGGATGGTGAATCGTATATAAATTTACTAATATTTAGGCCAATTTATACTATTACATTTTTGTTCGAGTCAAAACTTTGAATTTCAAGACGCGGTAAAATAATTGGTAATTTTCAACAATAATGATACGTGGATTATTTTGGTTATTAAATTGTTAAACTTAATCAGTATAATAAAACTGACAATAATTCTTCTATACGGTTAGGTCAGAATATTGTTCTATTTTGAAAAATTGATCTATTGTTTCTTTCATCACACCCACCAAGTGTATTCCACCCGAGGATCAGAAAATACTTACTGTTAAAAAAAAAAAAAAAAAAAACCATTTGGTTTGTCAGACCTTCGCAGTACTGTCGAATAGTAGTCATACATATAGAACACAGCTGCTGTAGTGGGCCACATTTCCGTGTTATGTAACAATTATTTTTTGAATTAATTCGCGCTACCTATTATTTATTCATAGTTTTATTTTTATGCAAATTTTGTTTACCTATTTCTTCTCATTTAATTATTGTACATTGATATTTTTTTCTACGATAAACTCTTTTATCCGTCTCACAAGTGGTTCTTTCATAATGACCGCTCATCTACTTATAGTAATTAGCCCTCTCATCACTTCGTTTTTCAGAAACGAATTAGGTCATTACGAAAACGTTAACTTTTTTGTTTTGACTAGAATATTGTTTTTTTTTTTTTTTTTTCCTAAACGTATTTGATATACATTAAAACACATTATTTGTATGTTTTCCTAATTTTAAACAACACTCGCTCTCGTTTTTTCCAACCCATAATATTCGTTTTACGTCATTCTTTTCAATACCATATAATGTCGAGTTCAACGATAAGTGATTCTTGTTTTCAAGTGTGGACTCGAATATTATAATAATTATTATTCACAGACTTCGTTAGAATTTGTGTTGTACGGTAAAAAGAACAGAGCGAAAAGTGAGTGGAGTTTAAACAAAAAAAAAAAAAAAAAAATGTATAAATTTTACTGAGAAATGTTTTTAAATAAATAAACGTGATAATTGTGTTTTAATAATAGAAAAAAAAAAACTACTGTTTTATTACTATTATTATTTTTAGTTTTGAAAAAATACCAATTAATTAATTTTGTTCGATTATAGGTAGAAATAATGGAATTTATTTCTTCGGTCTACTGATTACTGTTATTTGTACATATTTTAATCACTCTCAATAATATTCCAAATGTTATATAGTTATTTTGAAAATAGAAAATGTAAATAAACTTCCGTTATATTTATGTTGAGGATTTATTCTAAAATACACAACAGCGATCAAATAATAAAACTTTTTTGATTAATTTTCGTTCATTGTCTTCAGAATTTTTAAGGTATAATTTTTAATTAGAAAAAAAACATTTTTTAAATAACCAACAGATTTAGATAACTATAATAAAATATTGAATAAAAAAATATGTTAATATTTTTACTAATATCAAAGAAGAATTAATAAAATGTATACAAAATATATGAATAAAAACTAATATTTAATTTTTAATACAATTTGGAATTCCGAATGGAGTGAAGACTCTAGACTAATATTAGTGTTTTTTCTGTTTCTTATTTTTGTATTTGTATACGTTTTCGTATGGAGATACTTATTCAAAAGTTCTGAACGGCATCTTTTTTCAAAATCACAATTTTTCTCTAAATCGTATACTTTTAAGAAGTGATTTTTCGAAATTCTCAAAAAATTGGGGAAAACTTCCCAGTATTTGACAAAGAAGGCTCGGAAACTATTTTTATTTAATCCAAATTTCATGAAAGTTTAAATATAAATAGAGACAATGATGTAAGAAATATTTTGGCGCAAGAAAACTTTGAAAATGTGAGAGGAAAAATGTTGAAATGTTTTTTTATACATTTTTTTTTTTTTTCATAAAATATTTTTCTTTTACTTTTCTCGAGTAAAAATAACTTTTTTTTCGTTATAATATTTCTGATTGTTTATGTTGTTTTGAATAAATGACTATCGTTTTTTTAAACTTCAATTATACACCCATAAGAGCATCCCACTCGAAGTTCGAAGAATACCCAAGGTGCAAAGTAGGTCTAGTTTTAATGTACTTTTACAGTATTATTTTATATTCTTCATTATTTTTTTTATAAAAAGCATTGAACACGAGGCGGTTTGATTTCCTATTGTGTTGTATAAATGTTCTTTTGTTTACTGATAAGACGTGAAGTTGTTCTGGTTTTGAATACTCGTGTTAAAATAATGTATTTGATAAGAATGTTTTTGTATTTGATTATTATAAAAAATAGTTTACTCACGTCACTATCACGCTGCTGATGGTCTGAAAATTGTTATTCCTATTTAACAAATTTTGTTCTATCACAGGTATTGGTTAGGTATATTCATGAGTGAAAAAACAAAAAAACAGTTCTGTTTTATATACGAAATAAAATAAATTCAAAACTTTCAAAATATATATGTTTTTTACTTTTGAGTTGTTATATTAAGTATTTAAGTTCTATTGTGTTTATACTCACTCGTACTTTTATATAATAATAAAAAATGTATTTATTAGAACAACAAACGCTTTGCATAAATTTCACGGGAGAAAACATTGGCTGTTATTATAAGTGTGATTTTAGATTTATAAGTGAAACGAAAAAATTAGTGTTTTTACAACGATTTTTATTTTTTTCCGAAATTCGTCAAAATGATGTATTGTTGACATTTTTAAAGATTAAGCAATATTTCTTATGGAATAGACATATTATTATATTCACACTATTCACACACATCAAACAAGGCTATAATCGATATTAAATGAGGACAGAAAACCAGCCGTCTAACGATGTTTATTTCAAATCAAGCCATAATTAAACACATGTTTTTATCTGCTCTTGTATATACGTAATAGTGCTAAATTTTTTTCAATTTTCACGAAATTTAATATTAACTATTATAATTAAGCGCTATTTGGTTATTATTTTTTGCTATTAGGTAATTATATATGTACATAAAATTCAAAATGTTTTTTTATTTCTTAATCTCTTCAGTGTTTGTTTCAAAATCACCTCATAAAGTCAATTTCAAAACCAGATATAAGTGGAAAAAAAAAAAAAAAATTATTAAATTGTTGGTTTCAAAAAAACAAAAATATGCTTAAATTCACAACAAAACCAGCCGTTTAAAAATTATAAATTTATTATTTAACTCTATTGTAATAATATATTTAACAAAATAATATTTTTACAAGATTTGATTTCATATTTATTATTATAAAATTATAGACCGACGTTTTTTGTTGTTTGTGAAAAATTTCGAAAATTGCTTGTAACTGGTTTTGAAACTCAATAGTAATATGGAATTATAAGCATAACAGAAAAACTTGGCGATTTGGCTCAAAGTAATGTAACGACGCCATTGGTCGGACAAAAAAAAAAAAAAAAACGACGCAGAAACGGTCATTGATGATAAAATAAGATACTAATATACATAATAAACTATAATAAGTAATAAATTTTGTACGCACGAATTTGTTCTGTGACCACTGAATATGAAATTTTTCTAGAATAAAATAAAATACATTTTTTTTTTTTTTTTTTTTTGAATACTTAACAAACGTATTGATGAAATTAACTTGCAGTGTTTTTACTTCATTACGTTATTGTGCGATACTACTTGTAGATATTGAATGTGAAATTGAAAATTAACCTTTATTCTTTACTCTAAGTAAAGTCTATTGAAAAATAAATCGAGTGTTGTGGAACTATAACATATACCTAATTGTATTTATTTTAGTCAACTTAACGACTTATTTTCCACCGTGATCGGCTCAGTGTTTCCCAACCTTTTTACCGTGACGACCCATTACATTTATTTTTTGGTAACCCATTTCCTCCCTCCCCCCCTTAAAAAAAAAAAAAAAATTCCAATTAGGTGCACATTTATATGATAATTTGTTAATAAACAATTTTATTATTATTTAATTTTCGCGATTAAAATCCATTACGAAAAAATCCGGACATATTTCGCACGACGGGTGGGATTCTCTTGACGGGTGTATTTAAATTGTTAAAATTTATTTTTAGTAAATTTTATCAAATGTCTATAGCTGAAAAAAATCCAAATTTCATCTTTATACCCAATATACTCAATAATTATTTAAAAAAAAAAAAAAAAATGTAAAGAAGTCGCTTTTCAAAAGAAAAATTTGTTCTCAGAAGATCTCTGCCAAAAAAAATGTTGCTGCCCTCAGTGTCTCAGTATGATATTTTGATAAATGCAATGAATTTTGTTCTATTAATAATTTTCATATTTTTTTTTTTTATTTTGGAAAATTATTTTAATGCAGCATTGCGCTACAATAATAACGTATATATATATATTTTTTTTTTTGATCCAAATTTTTAAATTTGATATATGTTTTACTACAATTTTCGAAAAAAATCGAAATAGCCATTTTGTAAACCTGAGATTTAAAAAAATATATTGGTGCTTAAAAGGGTAATCCATTTATTTTCAACGATTTTTTTAAATTTTCGAATAATTTTATAGTATTATTGTTAAAGAAGTTATCACCAAATTTGACAGAATTATTAAATTATTCAAAAACTTAAAAAAAAATCATAGCATATGAACGGATTAATCTTTATGAGAGATTTAAGCCCCAATATTTTTCTAACTCTCAGGTTTACAAAATGACTATTTTGAAAAACTATAGTAAAAAATATCAAATTTGAAAATTTGGGTCCTAAAAAAAAAAAAAAACGTGTGCATTATTGCTGTAGTAAATTATAGCAGTTGTGATAATTTTCAAAATAAAGTTAAAAATTATTTATAAAACAAAAAATATCACATTTATCAAATCATACTGAGTTACCCTGTGAAATCTTTTGAGAACCTTTTATTGATTATATTATCGCGTGGTTTGCTATATTTTTAATAATAGTTAACTAAGGTGGTATGAATTGTTTCTACTGAAAACGTGTCAGTGTGTATTGTGTTTATCATTATAGTAATTGATTGATAAAATATTAAATAGTTTAAGGAGTTGACGTCATGTGTACACTGTTTTATAGAAATGTTGTAAAAAAGAAGTGTACAGAAAGATTGGGGAAGTATTTTTCAAATAAGAAAATTAACAGATTTCGTATCGACATAGTTTTAACAAAATGAAAAAACAAACGGGTTTTAAGTATAATAATTACCGAATAGTAATATTTAAATTATGTGAAATTTTCACATTCCTATTGTACTAAAATAATTTTTTTTATTTTAATTTGTCTTTGTTTTCGTAGTGAATTTGACATTTTTATTTATCATAATAATAATATATTGATTGAGAAAATTAAAATAATATGTAACGTAACAATTTCAAAAAGATTTGATATGAATTTCGAGGAGTTAAGAACAGCGTTTTGAAAATTTTGGAAATTTTTCATTTATTACTAGTTATTATGTAAGAAAATTGTTGATTTTCAGATTTGAAAATTTAATATAATCTCACTGACATGTATGACAATGGTTTGAATTAAAATTAACGAGCATTAATAGTTTTCTAATTATTTCATTCTGTTTTGGAAAATTCAATATTTTTTTGTTATTATATTAAATTACCTACTATTTCAACTTAAAGTCCAGCGATGTTAGTGTGGCGCAATGGAAAACGCGGTAGTCCTTCCATGCTTATATTTTTTATTGTAATTCGAAAATATTTATGGAGTATTCGTTAGGTGTATGTGAATATATATATATATGAAAATCAGTTTTCGTTTTTCTCAAATTTTGTATGTAACAAAATGTATTCGATATTTAAGTTTAATTCTTCAAAACTGATAATTTTATTATTGTGTAGTTTCGTTCAGAATCTTTTTTTTTTGTTGAAGAAATGATTTATCGTTTCTTTAAAATTCACAATACACCCGTCAAGAAATATTGAATAACGTCTTGGGAATTCCCGGCACAATCGCTGGGCGGTGGGCTAGACATAATTTAATTGGTTACAGAAATCAAATGTCGTTACAATGTTTAACTCGGTTCGTTAATTATGTTAATTTCCTTTTAAAAATTCTTCTACAATGACTATTTTGGTACTTACTTTAAAATTATTATTATAATAATAGTTTCTTTCAGAAGCGTGTATAGTTCAAACAATAATTATTCATGGGAACGCAACTCTTTGTAATGAATTATATTATATTTTAGTCTCCTTGAAATATTAATCATTTTGTCACTTGTAGGTTATGTATAGAGAAAATGTTATCAGTTTATAATATTTCGCTTTCCATTTCCGTTGTCTTACTTATGAATTTTACAATTTTGTTTATTTTTTTTTTTTTCTGTGTACAACTTACTACTGTTCGTATGGAAATACTCGTCCAAAAGTTTCGATCTGTAACTTTTCGAAACCGGATTTGCCCCCCTAGATTGTACTTTAGAGAGGTCATTTTTTGAATTTCTCAATTCTTCACAATTTTTTTTTTTTTTTTTGGAAAAAACTACCCAAAATTTGACAAAAACGACTCGGGAACCATCGTTTTTTGATCCGAATTATATGAAAATTTAAACATAGATATAAAATCATATAGGAAAGATTTTTGTGCAGGAACATTTTGAAAATGTGAAAAAAAAATTTTGGACATTTTTTTTTCTCTATATTATTATAAAATTATTTTTTATATTTAAATATTTTATAAGCATAAGCCCCATAGATATTATTCAAAAAAAATTTCTGGACTCGATGTGTAAAATCAAAAAGGATTTATATTTATGTAGTTTGTAACTTGTAAGTTTTAACGCAATAATATATAGGTAAGTTTTTGAATATGTAGAAAGAAACGTTCTTTTGCACACACTGGAATTAGCAGGGGCGGATATAGACGCCATGAACGGGAGGGGCAGTTTCAAAAAAGATGATATAAAATACATTTTGGGTGTTGGGTGTAATTCTCATTCAGAGCCAAACTACTTCAACAACTGTAAAAAAAATGAGAACTAATTATCGACTGTTAAGATACAAAAACAAGTTTAAAGAAGGAAAAAAAATTGTTATACATTTTTATTAATTTTTACAGTCAGAAAACCTATTTTGTGAACGGGGGGGGGAGAGGCAATTGCTTCTATTTCCCCTCCTCTTGTATTCGCCACTGGGAATTTATGAAATTATTTTATCTTGACATTTTAGGGAAATCAGTAGAGATTTTTTTTTTTTTTGAGTTTTCGAATTATTTCTTAATAACAATAAGTATTTTAGTCTTTTTACGTAAAAAATTGATAAGTAAGAATATCCAAATAAATATTCGTTCATACTTTTGTATAGTTATATTAATTCATAAATCGGAAATACAAAATATTTTTTCCATTGCCATTGATTACAAAATATAGACTATTCTATAAAAAGCAGTGGTTCTCAACCGGTGTGTCACCAAAGAAATTGTTTATTTATATTTTAGATAATTTAAATTATGTAAACCTTATAAACTGTAAAGAAAGGTTCACACTACTCCATATCGCACAAATATCTCGCTGAGTTTTTTTTTTATGAAAATATAAAATCTTTAGCTGTGTAAATTTATAATTTTAAATTCTGGATAGAGCGCAGAACATAGTGTGTTTTTACAGTGGTTTTATTTTTTATTTTAATTTCTGTAAACACCATTTCTCAGTTAATAGTGGAATTATAAAACTGGATGGGTAAAAAATAAATAATTTTTGTTATAACAACAAAATTTTATTAACTTTTAAGTAAAATTATTGTTTTATCGAAGATATAATTTATCGTTTTTTTTTTTTTTTTTAATTTCAATACATCCACCAAAAGAAGAATGAATACCCGTGGTGCTGAGTAATTCCAGTTTTTTTTTAAATAAAATGTTAACACGTGTAATAATTTACGTATAGATAATAATAGTTGTTTTTTATTGAAAAATACAATGATCGAATCGACGAGGTGTGTCGCCATTTTTACGGGTCTTAGACAAGGGTTGAGAACCACTGGTATGAAATATAACAAGCAATTCTTGCACGCCGTATTTTTTATGTTGTTTTATCTAACCTCACAAATTAAAATTACAAACAAAACAAACAAATTATCTTTGTTATACTTAGTTTTCCTTGTGTTTACAAGGAGAATGCTTATATTATGCATGTACACTTATAAACGGTATATATTTTTTTAAATAATATTATGTAGTAGTAAGTATGCACGTAAACGCGTCTCGTCCACAGAAGTCCTTAACCGGATTTATTTGCCGTGTTACATAGGCGTACCAATAGGCCTATGACGTAGGTAGAGGTACACTTTAACTGTTGAAAAGATAAAAATGTTTTGGAAAACTACGCGGCGGCGTACAACAAAAAGTACGTTTCGTAATGATAATATTTTTACAAGAACATTTGTTAATTGTATAAGTATATAATATATAATATATTTTTATCAGTCGCCCGACCCCCGACGATGATCTCATTCGCAATATAATATATTATTACATATAATGTTATGATGTTTGAATACCTATTTAATAATTTTATTTCTGTGTGATATTCATAGATAATAAATTAATGGATAGGACATGCGCCCATTACTAATCTCGTGTGAGCCGATGTTCCCGGAGGGGCAATAAAATGGGAGGAAAACTGAGGCGATTTATCAGTTATTGCTTGACCGCCAATTTCACAACTGACAAGAGAAAAAAAAAAAAACATTTAGATTTTCGGTGTCGTACCTAGATTTATTTTTTCTTTAGTAATTATTATTTTTAAGGTTTAAAATATTTTGAGAGTATTATATACTTTTAAGATTAAACAATGGTTTTATCATGTTTTGTTTGCAAAGAAAATGCAGCTGTTTAAACAAAAATAATAAGTTTTAATCGTGGAAAAAAAAAACGCCTCACTTTTGAATCAATCCTGGAACACTGATAAAGTAAGAATAGCCTATCCATGCCGGGTGTAGGGTGCACTTTTCCGAAAATGGCGACCGTCGTAATCACATATCGAATTTTCGCTACAATGTTGCCGATCCACAAATTTCCAAAACGGTGTGATAAATACGTAATTTATTCTTGTTCATAGTCTAACACTGTTTGGTTTTATGATAAAAGTTATATACATAATTATGATAATTAACGAGCGCTTCCCCGCAGTAAGGCATTTGGCAGGAATATCATGGAATAACCTCATCGTATAGTTTATCTGTGATATGGACAATCCTGATGAGGACAGGACGTAGTTAAAGTAACATGTTTTCATGGCGTAGGTCAGTTCGCCGGGTGTTTGGTCGACTCGCACCGCAAATCAAAAATATCCCTCGGCTTGTTGTGCAACGTGGGGACATTTCGGCTTGATAATCGCCCCCCAGGTGATTATAACCCCCTGTAATAATTTGGGAGGTAATAATCGCCTGTAGCACCCGCGGCTCCGGTCGTCCGTGCAGCATATTAAAGCAGTGTGACGCGCGTGCGTAATAAGTCAAATGTCAATAATGCCGCAAAATATTATTACCATAACCTAAAACATTGACTATAATTTTTATCATTTTAGATTCTGAACAAAGTGAAGAAGCTAGTGTTTTTACAATGATGTTTATTTTTTTTTTTTTTTCTGTTAACACTTTTTCGTATAGAAATACTTGTCCAAAAGTTTCGA
>JAIPRM010012168.1:0-12309 GCA_025469315.1 Stegophylla sp. TES_Ste_2020 | reverse complement strand
AAAGTATAGTCAAGAAATCCAGACATACTTACATACATACATACGAGCATGGACATTTTCGGATCAGATACTCTTGGTAAGTGTGTTGAAAATGACGACTATTCTTTAGTTCTTTATATTATTGACTTCTTTCGTTCAGAATCGTCTTGTTGAAGACATGATTTATTGTTTCTTTAAAATTATACATACCCTTCAAGAGTAACTGACCCGATGAGCAAAGAATATCCGTGGTGCGAAGTATGTCCGGCTTTTTTTTTAAATTTTTTTAAGTAAATCCAGGATGTGTACTTGATCATACTAAAAGTATTCAGTAAAAATCTGAAAGGAAAAACTTTTTAGAAAAATATTTTTTTCTTGACCAATAGTGCACTGTTGTCGATATTGCGCGTGAAAATTTCAAGTTTTTAGTTTTAAAAAATTCGGAGCTATAGTGAAATGAATAAAATCGATTTTATGAAAATCCCATTTATTTTATATTTTAACTAAATTTTTTGACATGTTTTCCTCGTTTTTGGAAATAAAAATATTTAAGTTTTTGAAAAATTACCTTTCTCGAGTCCCACTTGAATGTGATTTCTCATTTACTTTGTTATTATATATATATATATATATATATTTGGTTATTTGTTCTATACCCCATAAAATGATTAATAATTAGGTATACAGATAGAAAAAAAAAAAAAATCGTCGACGATATTTCGGAAAGGGCCGGACCTCATGGGCCCCCCTCCCCTCCCCTAGCTATGTGCCTGGCTATAGTAATTATTATTGTGCTCTCGATGTGTATAATAATATATTGATTTCCTTTTCGGAGAAATAATATTAATGAACGAATTTCATTAATTCCGAAAGGAGCAGGACCGTGAATATCGTATAATAATTCTTTTGTTTCTCTCGACAATGTGTCATTAACACGTTCGGCTGAACGAATTTATTGCTCTAGATTTTTTTTTTTTTTTTCCGCATAGTGGTAAATATTATATAATATTCATAATCGTTGAAATGAATTTAACACGGTTTTTTTTTAGATTCTGAACGAAGTGAAAAAGCTAGTGGTTTTCAATGATGTTTATTTTTTTTTTTTTCTGTATACAACTTTTCGTTTGGAAATACTTGTCCAAAAGTTTCGATCAGTAACTTTTTGAAACCGGATTCACCTCTAGATGGTATTTTAAAGAGGTCATTTTTTGAATTTTTCAATTGTTTTTGGAAAAAACTACCCAAAATTTGACAAAAACGACTCGGAAACCATAATTTTTTGATCCGAACTATATGAAAATTTAAACACAGATAGAAAATAATACGAAAAAGATTTTGGCGTAAGAAAATTTTGGAAATGTGAAAAAAAATTTTTTGGACATTTTCTAACATTTTTTTCTCATTTATTTTTTATATTATTAACTTCGTTCGGAATCGTTTTATTGAAGAAATGATCTATCATTCTTTAAAATTCAATACACCCGTCAAGAGAATCCCACCTGTCGTGCCAAGAACACCCATTGTGCGAAGTATGTCCGGCTTTTTTTAATATTAGAAGTCGTGGAGGAAATGATTAATGAATAATGACAATTTAGGACAAGATACATAATCCATATTTCGTATTTTTTTAAAAAAAAAAAACATTACCAACACATTTTAAGACTTCACTGAAAGTTATATTAATCTTCAGATTGAAATGAATTTAAACCACCTGAAAGAAATAATTTAACACCAAATTTGACACTAGCATTCAATACACAAAGACTTTGTGAGTAATTGGCATTGTTCCAGATAGCGCCAAATTTGTTTGATTCTTTAATTTTTTTCTGTTCTAAATTTTGTCCGTGAAGTCTTCCATTTCATGTCACCTATACTTATTGTGCAACAAGTGATAGCGTGGGGTTGAGTCGATTGTGTCCATTTTACATTTATTATTAGTTTTTGAATCTAAAAAATTTTGGCAAATTTATTATGGCCTACGGTCGAGGCAATAAATTTAATGAGTACACAACAATAATTATTGTGATGACGGCGAACGACGATGTTCTATGAATTTTAAACGTATACTCTCATAATATTGTGAGTATTTTCACTCGAAAAGTAAATTCATAAATTTAGACACAATATTATAATATTACCTAGAAAAATAATGTCGTTTTTATTTATTTTCTAAAAACAAACTGTAAGAACGTGAAATTTGTTCTCTCTCTGCACAACTGTGTGTTCAATTTTCACACACACACACACACACACATATGGATTATTTGAGGTTTAATGTTAATCTTATACGGCGGAAAGTCGTAAAAACGGAACTAGTAGGTCACATATAATATATATTTTTATGTACCTGTATAATTTTTTTTTTTTTTTTTTTTTATTCAAATTAAATCGTGCGCGCGCATTTATCTTAATTGTAATTTTATTTACATAACGACTGTTTAATTATTGACCTTAATGAAACATTGCTAATTAAACCGCTGCGCTGACTCGAAACAATATACCGCGAACAAGCGTAAATTACTATAAAAGAACGGTTCGAAGAAACTATATTAATAAAATGTTCGTCTCGGAAAACGGGATAAGCGTCGAGCAGAATATTATATTACACAGTTGTGTATTATTTGTTCGGTATACATTGTCGCGCTCTGATTTTGCTTAAATATACATAATAATATATATTATTACAAACAATGTAAATACAATGTAATATACAATTACAATACAATGTAAATTATTTCTTTTTAAGCATTTCTACCATAATGAAAAAAACAAACAAACACTTAAAAAATTTACTAGAACCTTGATTAAAAGAAAAAAAATTGTTTCACCTTGACGCTTCGAACACGAACGAAGAAAGATTCTGTGAAAAATAATTTTGACCTTTCCAAAGAATTTGATGGAAAAGGAGAAATGGAAAACGTGAGAGATTACGTAAATGGATATTTTTTTTTTTTTTTTTTAGACAACCTCGAAGAAGAAATCATTTAGTATTATAAATTTCATAACACATTAAGTACCATTTAATGTGATGTTTCCCCAGTACAGGCAAATTTTGATTCTATTAACCGGTTGATTTTATATCCTATATTTATTTAAATTTTTGTTATATATATATATATATGTAAACGTTTGTTTTAGGAAGGGCAATTGAACATTTTCAGAATGTTTGGGGTTTGAAAAAAAAAATTGCAATCGCATTGTTCACTATAATTTAAAGTAGGCATACTCTTTGACTATTGTTAATCGATGCGAGAGAAATTGAGCCCAATATAATTACAATTTATTACTTTGCCTAATTCTTAAACATTTTGAAGCATAAATTAGTTTAGACTTAAGTATTATTACATCACTGTTTTGTGATGATTCCTCAAATAAAAATTTCCTTCATATATATATATATATATGTTTAAAATTGTTATAAGTTTTGTAAATAAACGACGAGAAGAAAAACTACATTTAAAAAATGAATATTCTACTAAATATTATTCCTCGGTAATAATTATGTAATATTTTTATCTCTCGGGCGAGGAGGCACGTTTTCGGGTTGATTAATTTCTACGAAATCGTACACACCTGATTATATTTTCAGGTATCCAAACGAATGGAGTAGGTAATATAATGGGAGTAATTTTGAGAAAAATGTGAAAATGACACCGATGTTATAACAAAATGAATTCAGGCGATAAGTGTGCCCCACCAACCAGTATTAACATTTTAGTAATCAATAAAGTAGATAAGTGCAGATGTTATGTTTAATAAAAAAAAAAAAAAAAAAAACCAAGTTTTGTAACAGTTATTCACTGGTTTCTACAACGCTGCCAAGGTTGAATAATTATGATTATCTATTTTTTTTTTTTTTTTAAGGAAAAATTATGAAAGTATTTAGCTTCAAGATTCCTATAATATTACGTTCCAACACAAAACATTCAGAAACAATTAAAATTAAATATACAATATTCGATTTTACTGGGAATTTCATTCATCAACGCGGAATACGAATACATTCGAGTTGAATATAATATTTAAACATTTTTTTATAGCTTTATTATATTAATTAAGTTATTAGTGTAAAAAAAGTAATTTGTTCTTAATAATAAAAACTACATCATTAAGACGAAATCATTAGTGCGAACCAATATATACGTATATTGTATTATTATAATATATAACTAAGATTAATATATTTAGGATTTTCGTTTGAAGAGAAGTTTTCATGCTCATTCGGGCATATTAATATCCTTTTTGTGAACACCAAAAACGTGAAAACATTTACTAATGACTTTGAGACAGTCTGCGCGGTTAAGCTTAATTAATTGTATTAGAATATTATTTTACTCTACGTTTACGACCGGCGAACACGTGACATTATTATTGGAAAATATTCATCACAAAGTTACATAAAAGAGAACGACTAAAAGTAATTATTAATAATTTTTTAAAAGACGGAAAAATTAAAATCCCCACATTGTGTGAGAATGTTTTAGTTTCTCCAAATCTGTGGTTTTTCTTATTTTATTACATTGCATGAAGGCGCTTTTTTGGGTAATAGTTTTGAAAATTTTTGAAAAATATAGCCGAATTTTGAAAAAAAAAACCATCGAGAAATTATTTGAAAAATTACCTGTTGAAAGTACCATATAGAGGCGAATTTCTATACAAAAAAGTGTACACATAAAAAAAAAAAACAAAAAAAAAAAATTGAAAATAAATATCATTGTGAAGACACATACGTCTTCGCTCCACTCAAAATCTAAAATAACGTACTTACATGAATGTAGATTTTATAGTAAACATTTTTATTGAAAACGAATAAATAAGAAATAATGAATGTCGTAGAGCTAATTATTTTTTTTTAAATTAAAATAAGAAATGTCAACCGACAGACTACATGAAATTAAGTGAACAAAACTATTAATTTAATCAATTAAATTCACGGTAAACACGTAATCAGAATTTCTTTTTGCTTTCGTAATAGCTCGCGCGACAACGAGTTTGTTTTTTTTTATTATTAAAGTTATATTTCGCGGTTCCTCGTCATTGTTGTACTTACGGTTTCTTCTTCATTTTTTTTATTTCAATTAGTTTTCCTCCACCAATACTATTACAACGGACTTATTTTCTCGGTATAAATAAAAAAACGTGTTTCACGTAAAATGGATATTTCATTGTTTTATCTTTTTATTGTCTCTCTCTAAGAAGCGCGATATTTCTTGCGTGTTCTTTACTTCAAATTATAATATAAGTATTTTAATTCAAAACATTTTCCCCCCAAAGTCGCGGTGGCAATCTAATTTTGCGTTTTCAAAGACGTTCGACGTGAATGTTATTTTAACGTCGTTGGTTAAATAATAATATGTAAGAAAAAGAAAGAAAGAAATTTGATACATTTAATTTTCACCTACTCCAACTACCTGTCGCTTATTACATAATGTTTTACGTTATCGACGACGATAACTGTGTTGAGAATAGATACCGAAAATTCATTGTAAATGTATCTAGATACAGATACATTTTACATATATCGTTGATAAGATACAGATAAACAAAATTTTATCTATAGATAATAACATATGAGATTGAATCAGTTTTCGATTCTGAGTGGAGCAAAGTTTTTTTCTAAAATAATGTGTTGATTTCCATTTTTTTTTTGTTTTTTAATATTAATTTTTTTCCGCCATCATTTTTTCTTATAGAGACCATACTCGACCAAAAGCCTGCAACTTTTTGAATAATAATATTGTGTTCTAAATGTTGTTAATTTAGGTTATTTTTTGAAATCTTTTTTCAAAATCTAGAGAATGCTTCCCTAAAAATGAAAAAAACGCCTTTAAAACTTTTCTTTGTGATAGAATAAGCTAGTTTATATATAATATATTGTCAAATTTAGGATAATTTTTCTTAAATTTTTTTAAAAACTATTGAGAATTTTGAATAATTTGACCACCCTAAAATATCGTTAAGAAATTTGCTGGTCGAAACTTTTGGAAAATATTTATATACGGCAAAGTTTTCAATGGAAAAAAATTATTATTGGAAAAAACTAACTTCTTCACTCCACTCAGAATCTAAAATTTACAACGCGACCCACAGTTTGGGAACCTCTTGTGTCTAAACGATATATATATATAACAACAGACGAGTAATTTTTTATCTAGATAATTATCAGGATAAATTTAGCCGGACGAAACTCAATACGAAGCTGTTGAAGTAAAAAAATAATAATAATCATAATAAATTAATAAAAAAAGCCGGACATAATTCGCATCTCGGGTGGGATTCTCTTGGTGGGTGTATTAAATTTTAAAGAAACGATAAATCATTTTTTCAATAAAACGATTCTGAACGAGGGAAGTTAATAATATGAAAAAAATAAATGAGAAAGAAAATGTTAGAAAAATTTCCTACATTTTCTTGCGCCAAAATGTTTCTCAAATTATTTTCTATCTATGTTTAAATTTTCGTATACTTAGTTCGAATCAAAAAAATGATGGTTTCCGAAAATCGTTTTTGTCAAATTTCGGGTAATTTTTTCCAAAAAAAAAAAAAAAAAAAAAAATCGAATAATTGAGAAATGATCAAAAAATGAACTCTCTAAAAGTATACCATCTAGAGGTGAATCCGGTTTCAAAAAGTTGTTGTTCGAAACTTTTGGACAAGTATTTCCATACGAATAGTTGTACAGAGACAAAAAAAATAATAAACATCATTGTAAAAACACTCTAGCTTCTTCACTGCGTTCGGAATCTAAAAATTATTAAAAACAAGAATACTGATAAAACTTCGCGTTCGAATGTACACGTTTTATGCGAACATACGTCGTCTATTACAGTCGCGTGCAGGTACATGCCGCATTATTACTTCCGTTAATCATCTCCGACCGTAATTAAAACCGAACACACACACACACACGCACACACGCACTACACATTGTACGCACGGTACATCATAATACTGGATACGCGTTGAACGATAACGTTACTCCGTGTCTGCGAAATTATCATCACATTTAATTATTAATAACGCGGAGTGTACGTCATGTTTCACTAAACCATATACAGTGAACATGTCATTTGACGTTCCGGTTATGTGTGTGTGTGTGTGTGTGTGTGTCTCTTTATATATCGTACGTCGTCGTGTGTATTGTTATAATAATAATTAGAGTACGGATTTTGAAGGAATATTTTGCTTTTTTTATAGTATTATACATTGTAAAACGAAGCTATGTCGGCCATAAATTCGTTTTGTACTGCTTAGAATAAAATTTGAGAAATTTAATTTTGATTTTTATTGCTTTTATATAATATATATATATATATATATTTTAATGTTTGCACGAGACTTTTTTTTTTGCTTTTGAATAAATATTTTGTATTTTAATATGTTTTTTTTTTGGGGGGGGGAGGTCCTTATTTGCTTTTAAGTAAAACTTATTCAAAATGTGTTCTAAAAAGATGTATTTGAACAGTTAATATTTATTTTTTATTATACTAGACGCAAGTGTTCCGAGGATATGTCTCAATCGTTATGTTTGATTTAATGAATCGAGTTACCGATGTGACTTAGATAATGATATATACTAACACGATAATGTATATAGTTCGTTCGTCAAAAAAAATTTTTGTTTGAACACCTCATAAATTAGATATTATCTTATATAAAATACATTTAATTTTTATAGATTAACTGTGGAGAAATAAAACAGCAGTTTTGTTAAAACGAATCTATTTTATTGAATATCTTTTTTTTTTTTTTTTTTTTATAATAAACTAATAAATTATTATAATATTCTGTTTTGTAATAAATATTTTTTTAAAACTCAATTTTCATTGTTGTTGTTTTTTTTTTTTTTTTTGTAAAAGCTATTTTGAAAGATTTGTCGAGATCTATCACTAATTATTTTAAATGCTTTTCTTTAGATTTCTATCGGTTTGAAATCCGTACTCTAATATTATAATAATAATTACCACGGGAACACGTTTGCGCTCGAACGTTTTCTTCTACGTTTTTCAAAATAATACAAAAAAGATTCGACGAAAAACAAACGCATAAATAAGACGACGTTCAGACGATCCGTGCGAATGATACCTGTAGCTACGCGCGCGTATTTTCCCACTTATCTGAAATTAGTTTTTCGCGCGTCTACTTTGGTATTCTAACCATCAGCCACCGCCGCGTTTGCCGTTCAAACGCAAAACGAACGCGTTTTAGTAGAAATTTAAATTAGGTGAAATAAAATTTATTTTTACATTCTCAGTGGAAATGATTTTTATTTTTTTATGAATACAAGTTTTCGTGTAGAAATACTTGTCCAAAAATTTCGTCCAGAAACTTAATGTACCACACGATGTCGTTTTTCGAAATTCTCAATAGTTTTCTCAAAAATTTGAGAAGAACTTTGCGAAATTTGACAAGCAATACTCGAAAACTATTTATTTTCAATCTAAATTTTATGAAAATTCAATTATAGATAGACCATATTATAATGTGAGAAATATTTTGGCGCATGAAAATTTTGAAAATGTGACATTCTTTTTACTCATCAAAATATAATATATAGATATATACATATTTTATTTTTTTTTGTTATTTTAACAAAGTTCATAGTTTTTTTTAAGTAAAATTGTCTCGAATAAACTGAGAAGCTCTATTCAGAATAGTCTTTTTATTATTTTCGAATACGATTCACATGGCATTAATCTTGCGGGGGGTCGGAAAAAATATGAATGAATAATAATATTATAAAATATAATATTCGACTCCGTAGCCGCTGTCATACACATATAATATTGACATTCATTGTCCGTAATCACATTGACTTATATGCAAAGTCATTATTATTGTTATTGTTATT
The DNA here is from genome assembly GCA_025469315.1 of Stegophylla sp. TES_Ste_2020. Classification (NCBI taxonomy): domain Eukaryota; kingdom Metazoa; phylum Arthropoda; class Insecta; order Hemiptera; family Aphididae; genus Stegophylla; species Stegophylla sp. TES_Ste_2020. The sequence continues at coordinate 3,479 of JAIPRM010012168.1, read as the reverse complement.
ATTATTATTGATATGCCATTTTTCTTTATGATAACTTAATGTAGTGAACCCGATGTACAATGTAACGCTCGCGGATATAATAATACGATAATATAATATACATAGTAGTGGACCTCAGCGTTGCTGACCATTAATCACGTCGTCGTCGTTCTAATGTATTATCCCGTGGTTTGTACGTTATGTGCCACGTGTAAACCTTACACAACACCATCAAAACTCACTGAATCCGTGTGATTTCTAAATTATTCTACACGAGCATTATATTATATCCCACCTGTCGCTCGTGCGGTGGTGATAAATTGACAATACGACGGAAGCATTAAAATAATAATAATAAAAAATTATATAGAACTGATTCTTCTGTTTTTGATTATTCGAGTATTTTATGCGACAAAAAACACCAATTTTTAGTCTATCGGGTCTTTTTCTATTTTGGTTTTGGTTATTCTGGTTAGTTGAGCTGAATAACTAGTAAGGTAGTCCGAGTTTTATCAACAAGACAGAAGAGGTTAAACAATTATAATATAATAAAACAAAATTGAACACGATATTTTATATTGTAGATCAAATTTTGATATGGTTTCGACATGATTGCATTGTTAAAAATGTTAAACTGATTACTATGGTTTGAAACATTGTTAATACTTTTAACAGTTTTATTAACATTTTATTGTTATTATTATTTTTGTTCCCCTGTAAGCTTAATGCATCATGAAGTTTATTAATAATAAAAAGATAACAATAGGTAATAAACTATTTTAATTTATGTTCCTTTTTTTTTTTTTTTTAATATTTTGTACGACATATTTTTTGTCACCCAACAATCCTATCATTATGAAAATTTTAAAATGTGAATATATAAAAAAATTAAACATGAATTTATCTGATATTTATGTAAATAAAAATGTATTTATTTTTGTCTTTATCTAGTGCATTCATCTTTATGTTTATCTGGATAAATAATTAATTATATTGTATCCCAACACTGCCATAAGCAATTATATTAATTTTTTTTTCCAAAGAAGTTCTTTATAAATAACAAAATAAAACTATTATTGCATAAATAATAGTCGATATTTTTCACCTACTCGTAAATACAGAATAAATATACTGTTATTTCATAACATTTAGAATCATAAATTATTAACAGATATATATGCGAACAAAATTCTCCAGTTATCAATTTGGAATGTAAAATACATACATTTATTTAAAATAAAAATACAATTATTATAATTTCAAATCTCTCGTGGTTCTCACGAAATTGAATTCGTGTCAAGGTAAACGGAGTAAGCCCCGTCTCATGCCGGAGGATTCGTCGTAGAGATTTTTATTTTTATATTTTTTTTTTTTTCAAACAGTTTCACCCTTGAAAATTTGATGTGAGAATAAGGCAACAAGAAAAAAAAAACACTAATGAATAAATAAAAATACAAAAACGAAGGAAATATCTTTTGCCGTGACTGTGTATGTATATTAGTATTGTTTAAGTAACGGAAAAGTAAATGAAATTTTACGTTTACGTGTGACATAATACGTGATAGGAAAAACAATAGAAATATACACGCGTAAGAGATAAACGGCGTAGGTTATGAATTAAATAATTGAGTTAATTGTGTAAGGTTAGGTGTAAGGGTGGGACTCTTTTCGCCCAAAATATTTTACATTATTTGTATTACTCAGGTGTATGGGGGATGTCAGTCATTTGCTTTTTTTTAACTGTCAATGTGTTTATGAATCCATTTCTTGTAGTAACGTAGCATTTAGTATGGCGATTATTGCTTAGGTTGCCGGAAAAAGACGATTCTGAACGAAGGAAGTTAATAATATAAAGAACAATAATAGTCGTCATTTTCAACACACCCACCAAGAGCATCTAATAAATAAAGAAAATGAAACCAAATTAATTAATGAGAATAAAAGTGTCGGCAAAATATCCGAATTTTTTTCCAAAATGTTTTTCATATTATTTTCCGTTTATGTTTGTATTTTCTATAAAGTTTGGTTAGAAAAATTATGGTTTCCGAGTCTTTTTTGTCAAATTTTTAGTAGTTTATTTCTCCCCTAAAAAATTGAGTACCAACTAGAGGCAAATCCGGATTCAAAAAATTTCTGATCGAGATTTTTGGACATGTTTTTCCATACGAAAAAGTATTTTCAGAAAAAAAAATAAAAAATTAAAGATTTAAAAAAAAATTAAATAATAATAATAAATATTGTTGTAAAAACACTAGCTTCTACAGTTCGTTCGGAATCTGAAAACGTATGTTTTTTTATTTGATTAGATACATCGTGATATGGATTATCTTATACTTCTCTTTCCACATCTTGTATGCTTTTAGTATCATAAAAACGTAATTTTTTTTTTTTTTTAAATAAATAAACGTGCTAAATGACGCATCAGTGTGACGCGAACTGAGAAACGAGCCAATAATATCATTTTCTCCCTCATTATTTTCATTTTTTACATTCTGAACGAAGTGAAGAAGCTAGTGTTTTTACAATGATGTTTATTTTTATTATCATTTTTTTTTTTTTTTTTTTTCAAATACCAATCCGACGAACTACTACTACTACACTCACTCCGGTCAAGACACGACGACAACAATAAATCGATTTAACGCGAATAACAATTTATTGTGTTCGGCATCGTTCTGCCGAACCGTTACGCGTGGAGTGCGCGGGAGACGACGCCGACGGTCTTTCCAAATATGTATCTGCAGAAATTTCCAAAACAATCGCCCGCGAAACTTTCGTTAAAATAACGACGTTACCTAACGGGGGTTGTACGATGGAAAAATAAAATATGCAAATCGAGTCACTATCGATTATTGTGTACAGCCGTAGTTGTAGTCGTATAATTGTAGTGTTGTACGCGGCGAAATTACGTCCTGTGGTCGTGTACGTACTACTACTACTACTACTACTACTACTACGGTCGGTCGGTAGTGGTCTTAACGTGTCGCTTTGAAATGTCACTGTTCTCGGAGAAAAGGCAATTTTCAACTCGATTCGAAAAAAAACAAAAAAAAACAAAACAGGAAAATTATCCGTGAGAGATCTCGGATTCGCATAAACCGCAATGGTTTGTCACGTTGTAAAAAAACACTGTCTACGCACGAAAACTCGTTACCTCGACTCGGCTAATTTTCTAAATCGGTTATACATCGTGTAAATTAATTGGAAAATCAGTAGTTATTACCCCTAATATAATGCAGATATTGAAGTTCGGTTTTAGATACTGAATGAAGTGAAGAAGCTAGTGTTTTTACAATGATGTTTATTTTTTTATTTTTACTTTTTTTTCCGTGTACAACTTTTCGTATAGAAATACTTGTCCAAAAGTTTCCATCAATAATTTTTTGAAACCCGATTCGTCTCTAGATTGTACTTTAGAGAGGTCATTTTTTGAATTTTTCAATTCTTCAATGTTTTTTTTGGAAAAAACTACCCAAAATTTGACAAAAACGACTCGAAAA